>JAKSZP010015990.1:0-133249 GCA_022478985.1 Massospora cicadina | reverse complement strand
CTGAAGCCTATTTCAAAATGCACCAGCGGAATAATCAATTCCCACTATCACAAAAATATATTAGGAGTTTAAGACTTTGCGCATCCTGGTCCAACATTGGGAATAAAAAATAAGGGAGTAAAATTCTTGATAATCAAGTTTATCCAGAAACAGGAGAAGGTTGACCAAAAAGTATTGCGGAATGGCAACATTTTACTATCATAGTAAAGCAACACCACTAAGAACTTAAGCGTGCCACTAGTAAGCATAGATAAGCGCATTGCAAAGCCGATTTGTCAGCTTCTAATTCTGACAATGCTATGGAGGAAGTTGTGGCTACTGTACCTAATGTATTAATAGCTTTACCCTTATCAGCTGCCTCAGACTGCTAAGCCGCAGCAGTCACCGCTTATGTTGACTCTGAACCTCAAGTTACTTCAGTGCCCTCTCCTTCAATAAACCCAGTCAACTTGCCCAAGTCCAATAGGCATGGAACTATCCATATCTTTGTACAGTTATTTAAAACTTTGATGGGAAATAACAATGGTCATACTAAACTGGCCACTATGATGAACTTATTATATCCTTTTAGTTAAGAGTTAGTATTACTTAAAGAATATGAAGTTGATTGCAATATATTACCGCCAAAAATATTATTGAGTAGTTTGACAGAGCGGAACTAAAGATAGGATGGAAAATCGCCTTCCTATTGATCAATTTAGGATTTTTGTTGCATTTGGAGGGCAGTTCCTTTCAAAGCCTAAAAATTTTTGAAGTCATAGGTATGTCCAGCGGAATCTCTTAGGGGTACTTCTCCCCTAAGGAACTCTCTTGATGGAATCAGAGTCGTCAAGGCGATCTTTGTTCATGTGAACAGGCAGAATCTCTAGTCAGAGTTAGGCAATCTCTTGGTAAAAAAACCTTTTTACCAAGAAAATCTCTGCTAATAAATCAGGCAATCTATAGATAAACTAGGCAACCTCTGGTTAAAAGTAAGAAATTTGTAAATGACAAAAAATGATGTCAGGAATAAATTTATTTAATCAAGAATTGGGAATATTTATAGAATTCAAGGGATTATGCTCTCAGCGCGGAAATCAACCCTTGGGATTGGCAAATTCTTCCATTATACTTCAAGTTAGCTTTGTCTTGAGTCTAGTAAGGAAACAGCTTAAAGAGGGCTAAGATTTACTACCCTAGACCATTTAGATTGATATAGGAATTTTACTCAATAGATATAAGGGTATTATAGCTATAGTAAATCTAGGCTAAGACGAGACAAAGCTTAATATGTGGCGTGAGGTGTGTAATGACTTGGGTAGAGGAGTTAAATACTTATGCATCCTAAGTCCTAATATCAGGATGAATAGTAACTCAGCTTGGGCATTATCCCCTATCTTATTGACCCATGGAGTACTAATGGGGCAATTCATTCCTAAAACGTTAAGCTGAGAATTCAGCATTATTAACCATTCAAGGTTAGGTAAATCAAGAATGACATTTTTGACCTTAATCTCAATAGAATATTGATTTTTATAATAATAATAAATATAGGCTTAAGCTTTTCTTTCCCATAACAATTACTTTAGTTACTATGATTCGATTTGAACAGCAATTTTTGATAATCACACAGAAGAGATGGGCGATTTTATTAAATCTAATACAGCCTGGGCGAGCGTCACATCAAGAGGTGCACAAAATGGTGCACCCAAGGGCAAGAAACGCCCTGTAGGGAGACCAGGAACCCAAGCCGCCAAGAAACCACAAACTCAGACACCATCCGGGTTTATGGTATTTACTATAAAACAAGATCAATACATGTACATCCAGTGTAACCAACCCCTTTCAAAGGTGGAACACGGGCTTTGACTCTTCCTTGGGGATGAGTCCCCAACACTGTGGGAGAAATCATGCGAGGCACAGCCCTCCCTTTCCCCCCACGCGGTATATGTTGCCACCAACAACATGGGCCGCATCTGGATTGATATTGGTTTTGAAACAGCTGAAGAAGCAGATGCTGCAGAATAAGTCTGCGTCAAAATTACCCTTCCCAAGGGCAAAAGAATAGTGTGCACTGTGTGCATCAGATGGAACAAAGCAAAAACTTTGTTCATCTCCTTTGACTCACTCCCTACCAACCTCCCCCATAAGGTAATCAAGGAGGAGCTCCGCAAAGGGCTCATAGCCTATGGAGAAATTATGCAACTCAAATTACAATGATTTTGCCTGATGCCGACCCTGTGCACAGGAAAAGCTATTGCTGTTATCAACCCGTTCCCTGAAGTGGAAGATGACTTATCAAGAATCCCCCGCACAGCAGAGTTTCACTTTGTGGATGGGGGACAGTCATCCACATTCTGAATCACACTGGAACGCACACCGCCTATATGCAACCACTGTGGTTCATTGGGACACAAGGAACACGCATGCCCCATGAAGGAGGGCTTAATGGAAGCAGACTACTGTGAGGAATCCATGGACAAAAGTAACAAAAACTTTGCCAGAATGACCAATGGCCACCACCCATTCCGCTGGGGTGAAGATGAACTTTACTCCATTGTGGACCCAGTTACACATAAACAATGCAAAGCGGCACAAAAAGCCCGCAAGTGGGCAGTGGCTGAGGCGGCAGCGCATGTGGAATCATCCATCGACCCCAGACAAATTCAAGAGGACATTTTGGATGTACACTGAGCCAACCAATCAGAACAATATGCCCAGGTTGAAAATTTTCACATCAACTTGACTGAGTCACCAAGCGACATCAATCATGCACACTTTGAGGAACAATTCAGCTGCAATATGGGCAAAATGTGGTGCACAATTCTCCAAACTCAAACCCCAAAATCACAGAATCTAATCAGCACCCCGCATTGAACCATCATGAGACACATGTGGGAAAAGATAATGCAAATTCCAAAAACCGCAATTCCTGCAAAAAATTGGGTCAGATCAAGGGAACTGACATTGTCACTGAGAGAGTTGGAGTACAGATGCGGAGCATGGCCAAAATGAGCCGCGGTGGGTTAGGGCCAGGGGGCTTTCCCAACTGCTCCTTGAGGCGCCATGGGCATCTCAGTGTCAATAGGGATGCTAAACATCGCGGGAGCCAGGGCTCAAACGTCCCACGCCAAAAAGCTGGACTTCCTGTGAAAACCCCTTGTAGACATCTTGGCCATCCAAGAAACCCACTGTCTACAAAGGGAAGAAGGATCCTGGTCAGCCAGGTTCTCACCATCACAATTGGTATGGACGTCTCACTGTGGGGTGATCATCCAAAATAAAAAAAATTAAAAATTAAAAACTCCTCATCATACCTTCATGGCCGCATCCTGGTAGCAACAATCACATGCCAAGAGGAAATAATCTCAATAGCATGCATCTATGCACCATGAACCGCAGCTGAGAGAAAACAATTTCTCAAAATTGTTCCAACACTCACCCTCCCACCAGATACCATCCTGTTGGGCGATTTTAACTGCTGGGATAACCCTGACATGGACAGATGGCCTAACTCCAGGGGATACCCACTGGGGCACATCAAATTCTGCGCAATGAAGGCATCCCTTGGCCTACAGGATGCCCTCGCCCCCAGATCACCACTCCTTCCCCACATGACATGGCCCAACATATGTGAGTGAGCGCTCATATCAATGAGCGCATCAATCACATTTTTATTCCACAATCCCAACAATCAAGCATCTCCAAATTTTAAACAAAAAAAGTCAATTTTTCTGACCACCGACTTGTTTCAGTGCAGCTATCGCCAACCTGAACCCATGCACAGGTGTTGCCCTGGAGAAAGCTACACCCAGAAAACATAAAATTACCCAAAATATCTGACTGGGTCAAACATGAGGCCACAAACCCAGAATTCACAGCCCCATTCACTTTGGATCCCATCGTAACCTGGGCAAATTTCAAAAAGGAACTAATCAACAAAACCTGACATCTTGCATCACGTAAGTACACCGCCAACACAGCCACAATCAGGCGTACCTTGGCGGAACTGGACCACCTTGAGCTAAATACCCCAAGATTTGGTTACAGCCCCAACTGGGGACGCAAATGGGAGGAAATATCCGCCCACCTAAACACCCTCATCTTTGAGCACTAACACAGAATCAAAGTATCAAACAAAGGTAAGTTTATAAAGGAAGGCGAAACATGTTTGACATATTTCTTCTACCAATTCCACTCCCGTGGCAACCAGCCCACATGCACACAGGTCCGCAAGACCGATGGCACTGTGGCAACTGACCCTGAGGAGGTCAATGCGGAAGTACACTGTTGTTATACCAAATTATACTGTGATATGCTGACAAACCTTCAAAAAATCACAGAATTTATAAATACCGCCAGAATACAAAGCACACCGCCAAATTACAATATACTAAATCTAATAACATGGGAGGAGCTTTGGGATACAATTCGCGGTGCACCTTGTAGAAAATTCCCAGGGCCTGAGGGGATACCCTACAAATTTTACAAAAAAATATTTTCAGCAAATTGCCCCCTTCTATTGGCGTCTATGAACCAGTGCTTGCTGAAAACACGCCTCCTACCTGGTGGCCATAAATCATATGTCATAACCCTGTATAAGAAGGGTGACAAACTGGACCTGGACAACTGGTGTCCAATTGCACTTTCTAATACTGATACAAAAATTTTAACAAAAATTTTAGCAGCCAGATTAGGCACAATAGCCTCTAACGTCCTGTCACCCAACCAGTTTGGGTTTATACCAGGACGCTCAATCTGGAACAACATACACCCTGTTGCAAACATATGTCAGTCCAAAGCAACTGGAGCCCTGGTCTTCTTAGATCAGGAAAAGGCGTATGACCGCGTTAGTTGGCCATACCTAAAAGAATGCCTACACGCTTTAAAACTCCCACCCAGATTCATAAACTGGGCGATGCTCCTTACAGAATCTGCATCATGGCTGTATGTGGCCCTGGCTTCCTAACTAACAAGATCACACCACACAGAGGGCTCAAACAAGGGGACCCCCTCAGCCCACTGCTGTATAATTTTAGTTTCTATCCACTCCTCCGCGTAACTGACTCACGCCTCATGGGCATAACTGCACAAGGCCAGCCAACAGTCAAGATACTAGCCTTTGTGGATGACTGCATGGCAGGTATAGCTAACAACAATGATGCCCGACAGCTGAAACGCACCCTAGAGGAATACTCCATGGTGAGCAATGCATCACTCAACAAATGGAAAACAGAAATCATTCTCTTAGGCAAGTACACTAACAACTGGGATACAACACCAGAACCTCACACCCCCATATGAAGGAAAAACCCACTCATCTTACCCTTTGCATCACCTCCCACCACCACTCCTGTCCGCCACCTTGGGTTATGGCTGGAAACAGGGGGATATGCCAATGAGACAATGGAAAGCAACCTACTACAGCGGGTATCCAACCGCGTCTCCCCCTCAAGGGAAGATCCCCAGGACTAACGGGGCGAGTAGCAGTTGCTAACTCACTCATCCTCCCAATACTATGGTACCCTGCCCACGTGATAGCCTTCTCACCCACCTTTATAACTTCAATCTGAGCGCTCATCCAGGGCTGGCTGTAGCCCGGATCCAATCCTCCCATATGGATGGAAACACTCTTTGGCCCGCGCTCAAGTGGAGGCATGGGACTAAATAGATTTTGAAAACCACGCCAACCACATCCTGGGAACCTGGATAAAGGAAGTCCTTGCCCCAGACCTCCCGCAACAACACTGGTCCAGGGCAGCGAGGACTAACTTCGCACAGGCGCTCAAATTAACTAACCCACATAGCCCACCCAGGCTATTATCATACCTTACTAAACACCCTACCACAATGAGCCCACATGGAACCCCCCTCACTTCAGATGCATCCTCTGAGTCATCCGCTGCATGGGGTGGATCGTAGAGAACACTGGCACTGTGCAGGGAAGGGGACAACCCAGCCCCCACTTCAAATTAAGAAATCCAGAAAACCACCCCAGAGAGACATGCTAGCTACGACCCCAACCATTGCTATAATCAAATACCTAGATGTGTTGGACATTCCCTACGATTTAACCACACAGAAGGCAGTGTGGAAAATGATGCACCACCCACTCCTACAGCCAAGGGTAAGAGCCAACGCCTGGCGCTGTCTGAGAAGGACTTATAGGATGGCGGACCACTCCAATTCCCTCCACGCAACCTGCGCAGTATGTGGAGGGGAGGGCTCCCTATAACACCGTTTAGAAACATGCCCTCCAACCAAAGCCATATGGCGGGAAGTCGCGCGCCTGCTTAAGCTCCAAAACGAGCAAGAATTTTCTATCTCAGAGAGCCTCCTCGCGCTCCAGATTGAATCACCAATCCCATCTACCCTCCGCTCCCTAATGATACCCATTGCAATTTGGACAATCCACATCATTGCCTTAGATGCGTTCAAAGGCATGGTCCCGACCATCCATGGGGTTATCAACAGGTTCCACGTCCAATTATTGGAGCACTTCCAAGCCTGGCTCTATGGATATAAGAGGCCAAGGCAACAGGCGCTCATAGAATCGTGGTTCCCACTCTGGTTCCTCCACACAGACCCCTTCCTTCACACCTGCTCCATAGCGGGGAAACCCCCTCAGAGTAGCACACCAACCCCCATACCTGGCAGTCCCGCTGGCAACAGGGGTAGCCTGAGTACCCCAGGGTGCCTAATTTGATCTACCTTCGCTTCCCCCTTTTTTTGTTCCAACACATACTCGGTAATGCTCATCCCCTGGTCAGCTTGCCTCAGTTAAATAAATATAGGCTTAAATTGCATAAATAAATATATTGTAAGCCCAAGGTTGAGGCTTCAAACTTACTAGGGAAAATCCTAACAATCAACTCAAACTTAGTGAGGAAGTGTTAAACTTCGTTGACAAATAAATCATGAGGCTTAAGTGTTGTATGAGGCACAAGTTCTGAGTCATTATGTTGCTTAGATCTCTTTCTTCCATGCCTGTGAGCCTTACATAGAATTGTCTTGCGACATGATAAACTATTAAATTCCAACACTACCATTACTGAATTGGTAAGCTATCTTTATTGCTGCGCCCTTACTTTCAGTACTCTTAATATCAAGCCCTCCAAGAAAAAGTCTTAATCATTTACTGACCTCTACTTAGATAAAATTGGGAAAAATCTGGGCAGAAAGTAGAATTTGGGATATTCTACTCCACGTAAGTTCAAATATCCTAGCTAATGATGATGGAAATTCATCTGAGATGACCGATTCTAATTATGAACTGGGGATTGCCATCTTGGTCTAATAAGATTATTAAAAAATTGTTGGAGATATCCAATTTTAATCTAGATTGATGATTGACCCTTTGGAGATATTGACCTCATATGACTGAAGGTACTAAGCATTATAAAGGGGCTAAGCATTCAGAAGGGGCTAAGCCCTCAATAAGAAGGAAGATCTCATCCAATAAGAATCTTATCATATCTGGTAATCATAGATATATTATAAAGTAAATGAGGCGAGTTGACCTTGGGACAAATACACCAGGCCAAGTTTTTTTAGCCTGTGCTGGTTTTGAACCCGTGTTAATCAAAACCCAACACAGAGTGGAGCAGGAACCACCCCTCTATGCTATCACTCCAATCATAAAATATTAATAATAAGCAATATTGATACTTTAAAAGAAAAAATTTACCACAGTTAAAGCACGAAGATCCTTACAAAGACATATTAAAACCACTCCTATAAATATCTCTAAATTTTAACTAACAAAGGTACAACTTATTTTGCCCCTAAAGCTATATTTTAGTCTTTTAACAAAGATCACTATTCCTTTTGAAATTCATTGTTGCAATAAAACTAATAATTTTTGTTGCCTTATTTTTTGCTAGAGCCACATAACTTGAAATTTCGTAGCCTTCATAGCACCTGCTTATAATTTCTTGTGAAATTCCAAATCTGGTGTAACTTGCCAGGTTGCTTCTGAGGCTATCTTGTGAAAACATATTTTCATGTCAATGAATACTTCTAGCTAAGATAGTCCTTCATCAGGGGAATCAATGAGTATCACGCAATAGGTTCATACCAACAGGCAAGAGATGCCTTCTGCCAATATCAGTGATCTTCATTTCAAGCTTCTATAAATTTGGCCATTGAGGGCTCTGACCATACCAATTCTCAATTTCTTCATTCATATGTGATGAAACAGTTAAAGACTTAAAAGTGTGTAATTCATCCACATGTGCATCCTAACTGAGAAACTGCATCTAAGGTTTCATCTAACATGATGGAATTATATAATAGAGCTGTCTTACAACATACTGAAGTTAGTTTGGCCAGAACGGAGCAGTATCTCAGGCAGTACATGCATCCCAACATTTATCACTTACTTCAGATTTTGGGGTTACATCATCTTAAAATTCAATGCCAGTTGACTATGGCTCAACAGTTTCATTCTCAGCTATCCTCTTTCTATGAGACCGCTTCTAACTTCAGTCATGATAATTGTGAAGCCATAGTTGATAATAGGAGAAAAATCAATGAACTGCACAACCAACTTGTTAGAGTCAACAATGGAGTTGTGAGTTATTTATGCAAAGAAGTATCTCATCAGGTTACTGAAGTTGCTAAACCTATCCAACAACGAATAACTACATTTGAAGATGAGTTTACTATTTGACTGTAACAATTATGGAACCAATATGAGGATTGCTTTGCTGAACTAGATGGTCTACTTCAACAACTCGTCCAAGTCACGGATAATAATTGAGAAGGTATACCTGGTCCTATAGGTCCTCCTGGACCTCCGGGATCTCCTAGTTCTACTCTGTGATACCAGGATCTACTGGTGAACGTGGTTCGCCTGGGACTGTAGGTTTTGAAGGTTATCAAGGGCACCCGGGACCCCAGGTCCCCCCAGCCCTACAATTTTTTTTCCTGGCTTTGAAGCTCAGAATCAATTGGTAACAAGAGTTCAAGCTTTAGAAAAACAAATATAAGCCATAGCTCAGGGACCTTTCTTATTTTTGGAAGGCCACTTGACTAACTCAGATTACTCATTAGCCAATTTATTGGATGGTGTTAACAATGCTCCTCATCTATGTGACACTATTCGATCCATTCAAGAAGCTCAGTTTGAAAAGTTAATAGCCTCCATTGATCGCTTAACCACTAAAAACATAGTACTTGAGAAAAAGCATGATTAAATGCGCTCAGCGATTTCTAACTTAAATCAATCTTCTTTAAATGACCACATTACTCAATGGGTCCTAAACTTACAGACGATCTTAACAATTTACATCAACAAGCTGACCAGATTCCTACTCAAGTCTATATCCCTGAGTCCAAACCCCCCAAACTGATCCTGTACTGATATTGGGCGTTCACATATTAAACATTGAATCCAACTCTTTACAAACCTACCTTTAAAGTTAAGTATGAGCCAGGTCAATGTAGTTTCAATCTTTTCTGTTTGTTATGAGCGAGCTATGGAAGGAGCGTCTGATCATCAAAAAGTTTGACATATCTTTTATTGTTTAAGTTAATTCGCTCAAGAAATTGAGGTCCCTCATCTTAAGGTTTGCCATACTTGGGTTAAAGTAAAAACTGCCCTTATTAAGGAATTTGGAAGAGAACAAATACTGTCTAATCAAAAGCAAGCCTTCATGAGCATCCAAGTTAAGTAAGGAGAGTCAATTCAGGAATCTGCTAAGCAATTTTATCATGACCCCCAGACTCTCGCTACTTGTGATCATATTACTTTAGATGATGCTATTTCTGCTGTGATGAGTGATTTATTGCTTCTTGTACTCAGTTGTTACTTCATTTAAAGTCGCTTATTGGTAATTTCTAGTCTATTCTCGACATAAAGGAGGCGTTGATGGAGATCCCTAACAATGTAGTGCACCCATCTCCAGCTAATAACCCTCACACCTATGTTCATGCGGTGCCTCCTAGACCCAAATTTAAACCCAATAGGGATCCTTGCAGCTATTGCGGACTAGTTGGTCATATGGAAAGCATTGTTGGAAGAAACAAGCTGATGATTCAAAGAAAGAGGAATCGCATAGGGAAAGAGGCTCCATTTGCTGAACACCTTCTTGTGACTCAATCACAAATTTCTAATACTTCTAAGATTTTGTTATGTGATATCTGTCCAGGTGAGCTTGATATCCCTGATAATTTAGTCAAAAAAGGTACTATTTATTATTACGTTTTTTATTTCATCTTCTACTTCTATTTGGCCAATTAGTACTTCTGTATTTTCAATCCTGCATTTTTTACTGATGTGACTTGGGTGGAAGTCATAGTAAAAAAAGTAAATGTTTTAGCCATTATTGACATGTGATAGCCCATAAATGTGATCTCATCTCAGCTTATGAAAAAAATAATGATTGCGCCAGATCTGAAACACTCTTAAGAATATGGAACTGCTGGTCCTTCATATACTATATCCATAGAAGCTTAATCTTCCCTTCCAATGTGCTTTGGGAAATTAGTTATTTCATCCCCTGAAGTAGCGTTGGATAATAACTGTTATGACTTGCTTTTGGTAACCAAATTCCTTAATGATTTTTTGATGCAATAATTAGTCATAATGACATTCATCTTTCTTTAATTGGATATTGAGTATCTTTAATTTTAAAAGATGTCCTAAATGACAAGGGCAAACTTAAATGACGTGCTTGTCTATTGGTTTATCCTAACTCCATCTCTCATCTTAAATACTAAATATTGGGACCTAAAACTATTCTTCCTTTTTCATCAGTTTGTACATCAGAAGGAATGCTTTTATAATCTATCAAATCGATTTTATTCCTCCTAAAGCTCAAGTTATAATTGATACTGGATTGCAATTATTAGTGCCGGCTGATCAAGTATTAGAGATCTCAGGTAACCTTAACCTCTCCCATCTGGAGGCCATAACTTGTCCCAGTGTCCTTGATCCCTCATATAATAGAACTATTTTAGTTTTATTAACTAATCTCACCTCTCAACCTATGCAATTGAATTGAAATAACCCTATCACTTATGTGCGGCCTAATTTTGTAAACGAAACACTATCTATCACTAGAAGTGGGGAGCTAGGTGATTTTGGGTTGGATGACCCACTTATCATTGCTAGAGTCAAAGTATATAGGATATTCACTTACTCCTGAACAACAACAAGCAGCAGAGGCTCTAAATGAAGATTATGTGGATATATTTGCAAATGGTACCAGAATTTTTTGGTTAATGAAAAATGTGCACATCAAGTAAAAACAGATGAAACTCCCCTTATTCAAGCTCAGCCTTATTAATCAAAAGTCAAGGAGGCTCAAGTATATGTGGAATTAAAACAACTCCTTGAAAATGGACTTTTAACTCCTTCACAAAGTCCATGGGCTTCCCCTCTACTTCTTATCTTAAAAAGGATGGTCATAGAGTGGTTATGGATTATCAATAACTTAATGCTGTTACTCAAAAAGATTCATATCCATCACCTCACGTTGATAATTCTTTAAGCTACTATCTGGGTCACAGTTCTTTTTGGCCATGGGCCCTGCCAGTGATTACTGGAAAATTGAATTGGCTCTCAAAGATCATCAAAAATGCGCTTTAATTTCTAGTGAGGGGTAATTTGAACCTATTCATATGCCACAGGGGCTTTGTAATGCCCCTGCTACTTTTTAAAGGCCTTTGGATGGCTTATTTGGTGATTTGAAACTTTCCTGCGTTCTAGGTTATTTAGACGATTTTACTGTTTTTCTTGTGCTTTCAAAGAGCATTTAGCCCATTTGAAAGAAGTATTTAACAGAATGCGTCAAGCTTCTTTTAAGCTAAAGCCATCCAAGTGTGCTTTTATTCAAAACCAAGATGTAATTTCTAGGCTATTAGGCTAATTCTGAAGGGATATTACCCTTGTCTGACAAGATCCAAGCTATTATGGACATGCCTGTTATATAAGAGCTTACATGGTATTCAAGAGTTTTTAGGGATATTTGTTTATTACCAACAATTTATTCCCCATTTTGCTGAAATTGCTGAACCTTTAGTTTATTTACTGCATAAGGAAGATCCTTTCTTATGGGAAGAGTTACAACAGCAAGCATTTAACTTTTTACGTCAAGCTTTAATCAGTGCCCCAATTTTGCTCATCCTGACTTTTCAAAACCTTTTTTCTTATTTTCTCATGCCAAAGGGTGGTTAGCTTGGAAGGTTAATTCCTGCTTCCACTCTAGTGCAGGTTTTGTTCAACACATGGTTGAAAACTGTACTAGCTATAAAAAATCTTGATGTGTGGTATATTTGTCCCAAGTTTGATCCGCCTCAATTACTTTTTATTTACTGATGTCATTGATGTAGCTATTGAGGCTAATCTGGATCAGCACAACTCCAACCTGGTAGATCATCCTATCGCTTATTATAGTAAAACCCTTTCCAAAGCAGAAAGCAACTATAGCATTACTGAGAGGGAGTGCCTTATGGTCCTATCAGCCATCAAGCATTTTCGTCCCTATCTTTAGTACAAACATTTTACTATCATCACGTATCATGCATCCTTAAAATTGTTGCAACAAAGAAAGATCCTGATGGAAGCTTAGCTAGATGGGCTCTAAAGCTTCATATTTTATGATTTTTACTTCAACATCGTGCTGGAACTATACACCAAAATGCTGATGGATTTTCTCAGTTACCTATACTAACTCTATTCACTGCTGAAGAGGATCGCATCTTTGACCTAATTGGAAGACCTGAACTATGGTATCGTGAATCTAAGGACGTTATAGCAAATTTACACTCCATAACTGAGAATACTCAAATTAAAGAGGGTGTCTCTTTATAAAAAGTTGGGATCAAATTGGTTACCTTTTATCCAGCCTTCTGTTAGGACTAATACCATTATTGAGGCTCATCAATCCATGGGGCATGGAGCTGTCGCTAAGGCCATATATTGGTTGAAAGGTTGATGTTATTGGGACAATATTCTGGAATTGTGAAAAATGTGTTGGAAACTTGTCTTATTTGCCAAAATCAACATAGTGGGAATCCAATCTATTAACATAGAAATTGTGTGATTTTTTAACCTTTTTTTACTATGAGTATCGATGTAGTGGGTCCCCTTCTAACCACTACTTATGGACACCATTATATCATATTAGCTATTGACCATTTTACCAAATGGATTGAGGCTGTTTATGTTTCCTTTGTCGCTGCTAAGTCTACAGCGTCTTTCCTCTTCAAACAAGTTTTCACTCGTCATGGTAGCCTCAAAATACTATTATCTGATAATGGAACTAATTTCATTTCACAAATAGTATCTGAGCTCACTAGATTGATGGGTACATATCAATCGTTTACAGCTCCTTACAATTCTTCCACTAACAGTACTGTTGAATGAGCAAATGGTACCCTTGTAGTCATTCTTCAAAAGATGGCTTCAAACGATACTAGTAGATTGAATCTATACTTACCTAGTGAGATCTTAGCCTACAGGCTTAGCTATCATCATATAATTGGAATGCCTCCCTTCAAGGCTCTTTACAGTTGGGATCCTATTTTACCCTCAAGTTTACAACCTATACTTGATACTGCTACTTCTCAAATTAATAAAAAGCTATGAGAAGGTTAGCTGATAAAATTATAAGGATGCAAGCTTTAGCTTCAAACTCTCTTTCTACAACAACTTTAAAAGAAGGAATTAGGACAAATGCTAACAGACCTACCTTACCTGAGTATTAAGTAGGAGATCTTGTACTCTTTTATCATCATAGGCCTGGAGGACGGATCCACAAACTTGATACCTTATGATCTGGTCACTATTATCTATCATTGGGGTTTTAGAATAATCCATTTTAGCTGTTGACTCTGAAATGATATTGATAAAGTTCACAGTAGATTTCTTCGTAAGTACAGGCCCCCTAGGCAAGATCTTGAGGGGTATTGTTGGAAATTCATTTGAGATGACCAATTATAATCAAGAATGGGGATT
Organism: Massospora cicadina; assembly: GCA_022478985.1. Classification (NCBI taxonomy): domain Eukaryota; kingdom Fungi; phylum Entomophthoromycota; class Entomophthoromycetes; order Entomophthorales; family Entomophthoraceae; genus Massospora; species Massospora cicadina. The sequence continues at coordinate 119,307 of JAKSZP010015990.1, read as the reverse complement.
GACATCTCAGTCTAATAAGATTATTATAATCATTAGAGATATTTGATTCTAATCTAAATCAATGATTGATACTTTGGAGTTATTGGCCTCATCTGAGTGAAGGTACTAAGCATTTCAAAGTGGCTAAGCATTTATAAGGGGCTAAGGCCTCAATAAGAAGGTCAATGCAATATAATAAGAATCTTATCATATCTGGAAATCATAAATATATTAATAATAATCAGGGATATCATTTCTATAAAAGAAAATATTCTACCATGTTTGAAGCACAAAGCTCCTTACAAAGACTTACTAAAACACTCCTATAAATATCTCTAAATTTTAACTAACAAAGATACAACTTATTTTGCCTCTTAAAGCTATATTTTGGTCCTTTAACAAAGATTATTATTCTTTTTGAAATTCATTGTTGCAAAAAAGGCTTATAATTTTGGTGCCTTATTTTTTGCTTAAGCCACAAAACTAATAATTTTGTAGCCTTTGTAGCGCCTGCATATTTTAATTTTTTGCAAAATTCCAACAATGACCTAACCATAATTGAATGTAGCCTCATCAGGGGAAACATCCCTTTAAATGTTGTCAGATTTTGGTGGTTGACTCAAAAATAAACCTTTGACAACCATCAGATTGGGCTGATTACCCTTTAAATGCTTGATCTAACACCTATACTCTCACCTCAAAGCCTATTGCAATTATTAATTTTGGGCCAAATATATCAATATCAATTCAATTAGGTATTTTATCAAAGCGCTCAGGTTGAATATGCTTTCATATTATGGCCAATTTCCTATGCATCAAATCTTGGCAATTGGTCCCAATTATTGGAAACACAATCAACTAACTTGTATACAAAATTGTTTGGGACTGACCCGAAGTTAACATCTAAGAAACCCATGGGCCATCAGACAAACTAAAAACGTAATCAATTTTTTGCCCTAGGGCGAAATTTGTATGTTGATCTGCGTAATTGGCACAATAGCACTTGCACATGGACCACCCAAAAAGTACCTAGTGCTATTAAGGGAGAGGCCTGCCAACGTCCTGATTAGGGGTGTGTCATCTACTTCAATCAAGGCAAAATTTCGCAGAAGGTGTATTCATCAGCAGTATGACAAAACTCAAATCATGATAATCCTAGGACAATTTTTGCATGCTTTTATCGCAATTTTTGTACCTGAAATCCTCCCAGTTTTGAGAGTATTTTGCCACCAATAAACCTAAGAAAAGGTTTCAGTCATATCAGTTCAAGGGCCAAACTGAGGTGGTAAAATATTTGTTGAATTTTGTACTCACATGTGGCCAGAAGATGCCCTAGAGGTATAAATACTGGCGCCTGTCCAAATGACTAGACATCAAATAAATACCTTCTAATAAAAGTTTTTTATTTCATCTCTTTCCTGGTTTTTTCATCTGAATCCTTTCTTTGGAGAAGTGTCAACAAACTGGAAGGACTGAATCACCAGCTTCTATTGAAACCTGCCTCAGAAGAAGTTCCTGAATACGTTGGGAAAATTATGCCCAACATTGACCAGAAGCGTTGGGGCTATATTTATAGGCCTAGTGAGTTTCCAAACGGTGAATGTACCATAAGCCACTGGCTATATCAAGGAGCATCTGGCAGAACTTTAATCTGAATAAGTGTGCAAGATAACAATTTTCAAGCAAGCGATCCTCAGATTCTCACAAATATCACAACTGAGTTTTCACAGCTCCACGGCCCCAGGAGAATAAGATTTATTTAACTATTTGAGTCAAGCAGATAATCTTGACATTCACACACTTACCAGCCCAGATAATCATTTTGAGAGTCCTTACGTTGATATTAGCATGTACAATGTACCAGTTCAGGTAATCGTGGACAGCAGAGCACCCATCAACATAGGTTCTTCAAAGCTACTAAAAAATTGGAAAATTAAACCCAATATTGACACTTTAAAGAATATGGCACCGTGGGACCTAATGTCACTGCCTCTCTGGTAGAGTATAGCTCCTTGCTGCTAGTGTTTGGCATTAAAGTGTTGTCAGCTCCCGCTATTGTTTTACCTCATGAGAATTATGAGTTACTTATTGGTGCCTCCTTTATGAGGAAATATGGGCTGAAAGCCAATATTAAGGGAAATACCTTGAGGTAAAAGGACAACATTTCCCCTTGTATTATAAATAAAGAACACTACAACAATAAACTTGTCCTGAAAGTCACAGTTATTGAGCGCTCAATTGATCCCACCAAGATTCAGTTGGTGATGCTGAATGAAAATATGGCGGATTTTTTGTCAAAGTGGATCAGGGACTAGGTGACAACATGCATACTGTGCCTACGCGGCTTCCAGTGCCTGTGGAGGCTGAATCTATCACTAAGTTTGAGTCCACCCGCAATCTTCCTTTATTGTGAATGTTGAGTTTAATGAGGTAATTCTTCCCATTTCATATTGTAAAGGTGAGCAAAACAACTTAAATTTACCACAATTGATTTTTGAGTCCAACGTTTTTCACTCCACGCTTGGGAAGAGATGCACTATTAAACCAGGTCATCAGGCCCTCATTGGAACAGATATCACTCTACAAATTCCTTAAGAGTTGTAAAGTGAAATCCTTCCACCAATCCTCAGATTCAAAAAGAATCTCAGTGTTTCCTATGGCGCCATCCATCCTTACCATAGAGAACTAAGGTGTCTTTGGAGAACACCTACACTTACATAGTGCAAATCAAAAGAATCAATAATTTCTTATGTTTATGTGCTGACTGGCTTAATGGCCTCATCTTCTTAGTTACCGTCTAACCCCCACTTCATTCTGTGATTGAATGTTTGGTCAAGTGGGGGGAAGTGTTGCAGTTTATTTGACCAACCACTCAATTATTTAATAACTAACTTTTAATTTAGATAAAGTTATGATTCCTTAGGCCTTAACATTGATATCAATCTGCTAAATTGATTTAAGATAGATTTCCTCCATGTTTCTGTCATTCCATTAAAAGAAGTTACAGCGGAATACCTTGCCCGCGTGCCCACATTTCTGTATGTAGCATTAATCAATATGGTTAAATAAATATATTTCCCTCATACCCTTGACCTTAATGGCTACTAAGAGTCAAATACTTGCAACCCCATCAGCAATATCCCCTGAGATACTGACTATCAATCTATGAGGTTCCCAGCATCATAAATCAACTGAATTTTTATTCTTTATATCTTCCCCTTTGCATTGACAACATAAACAATCTTCAAGAGTTTGTCCCCATAAAATCCAAGCCAATGATTCACCATCTTCTAAAATAGCTATGCGCTTCTTGGAACTCTAATATGTGGTCTATTATAATGGGAATGGAAAATTATAAAGATCTTTTCTTTCATTTAGCTTATTTAAGCTGTTAATTAAAAACCTTCACCAATAAAATTTTCACTTACTTATTGTAGAGCTACTGTCTTTATAAAGTCCCTATTTATTATCTTTTGCAAAAGTACCAACATGTGCAGTTGTTTATTGGCGCCTAAGCCAATTACAACAAAAACCCAAGTTGGATGAGAATGGGGTCACATAGATTGATCGCTTGGCAGATTCTTGGTTATTAGCCTTTTTCAGGTTCATCTTAATTTACTACCTTAAGAGCAACCTTGAGTATTGGTCTACTGACCTTTTGATAATCCGTCATTCTGATGAGTGATATTCACCTTAGGGTATCTAAGGCTGGATTTGGTAAATTGGAGATTCTTAGAGTCAATTTTTGTTGTACCAACTATCAATTTCTCTGGGTAATTTATTGAGGTTATTGCTTTACCCCCCTTCTTTAAATTTAGCATCAATTTAAATAAGGTAGCTAAATTGGGCAACATTCTTCCCATAATGTCCAATATCCTGATAACCAACAAGGAGAGGTAAGGTCTAAGGCTCCTCTGTATCTCCAGGTTGTGATCAGCAACTTGTATGGCATAAGTTTTAGAGACGACTTTTTGTCCCTCTCATTCCATGGCTGCTCACTGATTCTGTGATGGCTGACACCATAGGTATGGCTTTACCAGATCTCTTAATATGTGGGTGGCTCACAACTTCCTCATGACTCTTGGACAATACTGGATGATAACTGACAGTAGAGCGTCTAACTTCTACTGCCAAAACTCTTTTTCTGGATTTTATCTTCTTGAATGATCATAAGGTTTAACCTAAACATCATTTAGGACTATAGGCTGCATAATTCCCTTGGATTAATAGACACAACAAGGTATCCTGCTAGATTGTGGTGATTCCAAGATTTCCTCATTGGGAGAGAATCTTTCTGTGGTCTCTATATTACTTTGATTAACTCAAAGGGGATTATTGGTTCAGAATTTTACTTTAAGCGGTCCAAATGTAACTCCACACCTCTTCAGGTATTCAATAATGGATGAGGTATATAAATTCTTCACAAGCGCCAGAATCAAGAAATGGTGTAACTCAGGATAACTCTTGGTGACATCTTTAAGCGTGATCATGACGTCAAAGTCCACCCTGGATTAAACACCCAAAAATACCTGGGCCTCATGATAAAAGTGGCTCCAAACTTCATAATGGTTTTGATCTTCTTCTTCTGATTGGTCATAAATTCTGTCAAGGAACTGTAAGATAAAAAGAGACTGGCCTGTTATTCAGGATGAGTGAGCATCCAAAAGACAAACCAGAATGCCAAGGGCATTGTTATCTGAGCGACTTAATATATAGTTTGGATGGAAGCAAACAGAGGATGGCAGCTGGTAGCCGCTGTAACTATCAAAACAACAAGCAACCAGATAAAGTCCCTGAGGGCTCCAAGGATTTAGAACCAAGAGACTCATTAGGTACAACGGTGTGGCCATGATTCTCCGTGGGGCCACTAGTGATAGATTGGGCAGTGAAGTCACAAAACCTCGCCCAGCAGGGAAATAAGAACTCCAACATCGTAGACACATCTTTCCGCAAGAGAGTGCTGGCAAATGAAGATATCCCCAACAGAACATGCATAAAATATCCCAATTTAACAAAAATGGGGAGCAGCGTGGTGAGCACAGCCACTAAGGCCCAATCATGATGCAACCTGAGAAACATGGATTGGTTGCTGAGGTGGCGTACTCTGGAAAATTTAATAAAAAAATTCTAATAAGGAAGAGAATATTTTATTAAGAAAATAAAGTAAAGAATTGACTGACAACTGTACCAGTGAGGGACGGTTGCCTTAAGGCCTTGGGGCTTAGGGAATAAGGGAAAATGCATAAATAAGGGCTATGAACCCAATTAATTTTGGTGGAACAAAATATCACAACTAGCTTGACACCAAAATTGGCATTCCGCTGGCTATCTGACTCCCACTCAAGTTTTTCCACTAAACTGTTCCTTTCACCATAATTTGCTTGGTTGGGCATCACTTTGTTCTGTGGGAGACAGGAAGTGCCCATGGTCAAGGCATGGGGACCCTGTCTACAAAGTATTAAATGAATTTCCCGCATTCAATTTCACCAGTTCAGTTCCCCCAAATTATTCAGATTTTTCGCTCTTTCAGAGTAACAAAAAAAACCTTTGGATCTGATTACCCCTACTGCTTGGAATACTTTGCCGCCTTGTGCGCGCTGACATCAGCACTTAAAAGTGGCACTTCAACCTCTCCCTGTGGCTGGCGGACTCTTCCCACTACCTCCTCCGCACATAACAACTGTTTGTCCACCATATGGGCGAGATTACCTTAAGTGATGAGGGGGACGGCCACCTTTTTGGGCCTTTTTTATGTAAAAAGGGAACGCCATTCGGTTGAGGCACAGGGGACGCTCCCCTGGACTTACAAGTTCAGCCTATTGAGTGTCCATGAGTTTGGGACTTTCAAACTGTCATATAACCAAACTTCCACATCAGCAAAGGACCAATGTTCCTCAGGTAAGTAGGACATGATCAGATCTTGTCTTTGTCATCTAAACTGTCAATAGTGGTAGTGGCTCAAAAATCAATAGCTCCATGCATGGTCATCTTAAATACTTTAAAGCATGATTGCACAATTTCTAAGCTTGTCAAATTTAAAAGATTAATTGTTTGAATCGTTTGAATCCTGGTTAGAAAGATCCTGATCTGAATATCACTGGCGTAGTATTAACCCAAGGCCCTGGGTTACTTGAATTGGGTTGTCCTTATTTGGAGCTGACATCTCCATAGAAGAGGGCAAAGTAAACAGCAAAGTTGGTACTGAGCTAGTAGGTTGATGCATTGTTTTAATAAAAGCCTCCTCTTCTCAGGGTTCACCTTCAAATATCTCTGGTTGAGTAGAAGGCATGGTTTGATGAGGGCACCACCATCTACCATCCAGCTACTTGCCTTTGATTTGTTGTCCCCGAGTGGCTCATTTCTCCTGAGCTTGAAGTCATTGCTTCTTGAACTGCCATAATTCTGTGAGATCTATCCACATGTCCTGCGCACTAGCTCAAAAATCATCCAATTCATTATTGTGGAAATTCTCCCTGTTAAGAAGTTCATGGACTTAAAGATATAGTTCATTTGTTTGACTAAAAGAGATCTTTACTATCTTGTTAGAGTGCTATGACTAAACCTCTTAGCCTTTTGATATCCCTCTGCATGGCTGCTTGTTGATTTCTGATATGCTGTAATTTGGACAAGCGGTTGGTGGTCTCAATATTGCCTCCCAGATGCTTTGCGGCCACCTCCATTCATGTTGGGTGTATTGGTCTAGTTCCTTAAATTCCTCAGATTGTCAAGTAATGTCCCCCAGTGTGACATGGTAGCATTCAACTTCCAAATGAATTTTACTCATAACAGATCTCATTCATTGATTACTCCACAGTTGTCCATGGCTTGATATCCTATGGAAAATATATTCCAGCTAATTATTCAATAAGTTCATTTAGGCAATGCAAAATCTGCACACTAAGGTTGTGGTTGTAGTCTATTGCTGACCTCTGCTTACTTAACACGAGAGACCAAATTGCTTCTCAGGGGGTCTACTCCGCACAGATTAAGCACCAGACAACCTTTGCTAAGATCACAATCATCCTCATAGAGCAAATTTTCCTCTGATGCTACACCTTGTAGCATCAATCTCTTTGGTAAACTGTTAACATACATTGCGAATAATGTTGACACACTTAGACATATCATTGTACATTAGCCATTGGGATTCAACAGAAGCCAAATACAAACTCTTTCTTGTAAGCTCAGCTCAAAAGGTTATCTCTGATAGAGAGTGTCCTTGTTCAAAAAAAGCAGATTTCTTACTAATATACTGTATTCTGCGAATGGACTAACTCATACTGGATGCTGGTAATTAACTCACCCAAACAACTCAAAGTGAAAATAAAATGATAGAACTGAGTTTTTGGAGAAAGATTCTTTATTAAATAAAAAGCAAAGTATTTTATACTTTTAAGGGAAAATCAAGATAGTAAAATAAATAGAGTATTGAAAAATAATTGAGAATATTGGTTTTGTTATGGGGATTTTCAAGATCCCCTACTTAGATGCCTTCTGATTGCTGCTTTAATGTCCTCATCCATTTGGGCTAATTCTTGGAGTTGTGAGCTCCTCCTTGCTTGGTTACCCCTGAACCTAGATGTCCAGGGGCTCTTTCATTAGTCCCCACTTCTGGGTGTTGGGTAATTGTATATTCTTGCAATAATGATTTATTACAAACATTTAAAGCTCTAGTTGACATCAGGTTTATAGAATGGAGCTCCTATGATGCACCTCACATTGCAGTTTTATAAAACACTTTAAAATTAGACAGTTTTAATTTGGTAGTATTTCCCTTCAAATTTCAAACGCTCTCATCAGGTTAATTATATCTGCTCATCATCACGTCATCAGCAGAATGTATTAATATTAGCCCCTCTAATTAATAAAAAGTGGTTGATTTTCATACTGATTTCAGGTGACGTCGTTGTCTTCATTTAATAAATCCTTTGACTCATTAGGGCGAAAGTTATTTCGCATTATATCATTCCATTATTGGTGAAAATTCCCTGGCTTGGTAAAACCTATAAAAGGGGCTCATTTACCTCATATGAAATGGATTGAACGCCTGCACCTCCACCAACTTAGGGGATAATTTTAGTCATTCTAATTGTTGAGTAATGATCAGCTGAACCATTCTCAGCATCATCACCGACTCTTCCCCTCCCAAGACAAACTGGGGGAATGACCTAAAGTGCCTGGCATGTACTTTATTAAACACAACATTATTATTATCGTCCCAGATGGTTATTCCACTCCTCTATTAGTTAAGACAGTAGCAGGACTAGTCCAAATGGCCTTTAACTTCTCTGATTGGGTTCACCACAGGTGGTAAAACAAAATATTGTCTCATAGGCTAAACTTCAGTAGCCTAGTTCATCTCTGATTCTCCTTTTGGCTTTGAGAATAGTCGTTTAAAAGTTGTTTGAAATCTTTAAATGAATTCTTATAAACTCGTCAGCTAACTCCTGCTGACAGCTTCTAAGTGGCATGTTCTTATGGTCCTCTGAGATTGTCAGTGCCAGGAAGGTCAGAAGAGTGATTCTCACCTATATAGGGCTTTGAATTGGGACATCCTAATCACTCGGTGGTAGCTTAGCTGGTAAACCAACAACTCAGAGGGCAGCAACTGATCCCATTTTAATTTTTATTTAAGGGTCATCTTCTTCAAAATACCTCCTAAGGTTCCATTCACTATCTTAATGCTTTCTTTGATGATGGAATGTAGGGGGTAGTGAACTACTGCTTCACTACCACTAGGTCCATCAGTCTACTCACTACAGCTGAAATGAAGTTTATCTTGTTGTCTGACAGTAAAACTTGAGGTAACCATGCCTCAGAATAACTTGATTGTACAGGAAGTGAGTGGTGGAGTTTGAGGTATATAACTTGACAGCGGAGGCCTTGACCCACTTGATGAAGTGGTCAATCATGCCTAGGATAAAATTGAATCAGTGGAGGAAGTTGGTAAGGGTCTACCACGTCAATTGAGATTTTAATGAATGGCGCTGTTGGAGGAATCAGCTGAACTCAAATTTCTTCTCCAGTGGGTAGAAACTCACATAAGGTATGCACAACTCCAAAACTTGGTGCATTTGTCTGGCATACACTCCAAGTAGAACCTCTCTTTCAGGTATGCCAGCGTTTTTGGAATATTCCGTGGCTCACGTGCTTAAGGGCCTCCATCACTAATTACATGCAGTTACTAGGTCGATTATAGGGGTACCACATGTTTTCTGTCTTATTTTTAGATTTCCATCGACATGCCAGATTTCTTTATAACTTCTCTTCAGGACGCTTTATACTTCCTCTGTTTCGTCCTGTCAAGCCTCTTCTAGTAGCACAATTAAGTCATAAAGACGATTTCTTTCTGGTGCTTGCAAGTACAACACCTGTAATCACATTAGGCCTTCCGCGTTGAGGTATTTATCTCCTCCTTGATGTAGGATTTAAAAATTGTATCGTGGTGGAGTAAGCCCAGCGGCCAAGGCGTCCAACAGGATCCTTTATTTTCATAACCATCAGAGTGATGCATGATCCATGACTACCTTGAAATAAACCACATATAAATTTCTCAAGTGTTTGACCGCTCTGATCACCGCCAAGCACTCACGCTTGGTGACAGTGTACTTTTTCTCTGCTATGCTTATAACTTTTTGGGTAGTATTTACTCGGTGATTCACCCTGTCTTCCTCAAATTGTGCCAGGATCGCAGCAAGTCCTACTTCACTGGCTTTAGTATATAGGTAGAATGTTTCTTTGAAGTCTAGATAGGCCAAGATTGGTGCCTCAACCAATCATGCTTTTAAAATCCGAGAATGCCTGCTCCCTTTCCAGGCACCACTCAAACTTTGTTTCTTTAGTGAACAGGTATAAGAGGGCCTTGCCAAGCCCTCAAAATGGGGATGAACTGCCAGTTTTATCCGACCATTCTGAGGAACATTTGGATATCCCTCATTCTCCTTGGTGGCTTCATTGCCACGATGGCGTTCGCCTTCCCATCTTGAGGTTTGATTCTGCTAGGGATCATCTCATGTTCAAAGAACTCTAATTGCCTCTTGAAAAGGCGCACTTGATTCATTTTAACTTAATATTGGACGCAAACAGTTGCATAAAGACATTTAGAAGTGCTGCAGATGCTCTTGATATGGTTGCCTGTAACAGTGATGACTTTAAGGTATATCAGCACAAACAATAACTTGAGCTCGCCAAAAATGCGATCCACACATGCTGGAAGGTAGAAGGGGAGTTGCAGAGCCCCTGCGGCATCTTCAGGGCTCAAAAAACACATGGCCACTGATAAGGGCACACTTCTGATCTTCTGGTGAGAGCTTCTAGTACCAGAAGCCGTGGATAGATCCATCTTCAAAAAGTATTTCAAGCTGTCATGGAGCTTTAGAGCATTATAGATGTGCAGTAACAGGCACATATCCCTCTTAGCTATCCCGTTTAGGGGGCGGCAGTCCATAACTACTCTATAGGTTACATCCTTTTTGCGCATAAGCAGCAAAGGGAATTTCCATTGGCGTTTTGATGGTATGATTAGCCCTGCTTTGGCTTGTTGGTTCAGCTCTTGCGCAATAACTGCATCCTCTGCTTTTGGGTTGTGGCTAGGTTTAGATTTGAATGGTATGGTGGAACTGGTATCCATTTTATGGACCTCGTCCTTGCATTGGCCAATATTATTGGCGTCTTTAATGCTGATGTCGCTGAACTCGTCCAACAGCTCATCAAGCTCCTTCTGCTGTTTAGGGTTACATCCCCAAACCTGGCTCATCAAAACCAATTACTGCATGTACAGATTCAATCTCTTGGTAACTGGTCAATTGACACCATGCTACAACTGTCCTTTTACTTTTTGATAGGTCGGGTTATGATGTTCCCCAAAGTGATGTTCAACTTTCCAGAGTAGGTTGTGTCATAGAACCCTGGTTGTACTCTGGGTTCCTGTTTGCGAATTCCATCTGCGTCTGTATACTTCTAATATGGTATCAGCTGAAGTCTTAATACTAATTGACAGGGTCATCCTGCTTTGATTACATGGTCAAATCTTTATAGCTTCACTAGCACTCAGCATGAGCCCCACCTCTGCGCTAATGGTAGGCGGTAGCTTATTTACACCTTTCTAAGTCAAGGCATAGTGTATGGGGTAGAAAATTGGTCAAATCAATTAAGAATGTATGTAGCTTCCGCGGTTTGAAATCCACATCCTTATATACCATCTGAAGTTGGTAGCTCAAGATTTTCATCATGCTGCTGTGAAATCAATTTTTGTCCATAGTCAAGTGAAACTGTGTCCAGGTCAATAAATCATAGTGGTTGTTGTCTAGAATTACTGCTATTGCTTTTTGGACCATGCGCCCAAAGTTTAAGGGTAACGCTGAATAAGCTCCTAGAGCAAGGGTAATGTCAGGTCCTGCAGTGCTGTAATTCACATTATAATTGATATTGGGCATGAATTTTAGCTTCTTCATGAGTTTATATGAGATGATGTTGATTGGAGCCCCAGTGTTCAGTTCTGCCAAAACGCGAACCTTTTGGAGGATTATCTCCACTTTTGTTACGCTATTGCTGAAAGGGTTCCAGTGGTCAATACATCAGTAACAGATTCCTCATAATATCTAAGTGCAGCAGCACTCTTAGTAGCTTTAACAGCCCTCGCCATCCAGTGCCAAGCTCTCGAAGTTAGCCATAACTACTTGCTCTCCTTTTTTTTTAAATGGATTGATGACCCAGGTAGGCTGATTTGCTTGTTACAGATAGGTATCATTCAATTTGGATCCATCGATGCCATGAACTCATAATCTAGCACGCACAGCCACCGCACTAGGTGCCCCTTAACAAATGATATCCTGTACTAGGTAACTTATCATCTTTATGATCGTCTTTCCTCAATGTGGAGATCCACCCAGTTCACACCGTTGGGTGTATTATCTTTAGGGGTGTGCCCTTTTTCAGTGGCAAGTAATAAACAAGCTTAATTATAGTGCCTAGGTTGATGGCACTTATTGCAGGTAACTCTCAACAAGGCAAGCGTTCAGGTGGTTTAGAAGTCTTTTCATTTGGTTTGTCACCCTTGTCATTAGTGACATAGATTGTCAGGGAAACGACATATGAAGTTTAGAATGGCCTGCCAGTTAGTATTCAGAAGCACCCTTAAGCAATCCAGAATTCCAGAGGCATTGCTGCACAAATGACGTTGTATGGCGCGGGAAAGTGGGAAACAAGTGTGTGTTGATGTGGCGCAAGCATAAAAAGAAACCCAGAAAAGAATCAGGCTGTTGCAACTCCTGACACCGGGGCCTTGCTTCAGGGAGTTGCACTATTGGACTGGCTGCTTTTGGATACTCCATTGGAGGGTTAGACACAAAAGCAGAGGTGAGAGGGTGGATCCTCGCGTGAAGTAGAGATAAATGAGCCCACAGTATTCCAATATTTTGTTGGCGGATGGCTTCAATAACGGGATAAATTCCCAGAAGTTTCTTACTCATTAGATCCAGTTGACTATTAGTACTAGATGGTCCCATGGAGGGAGCTATTGTGACTACCATGACCAGGATTGCCCAGCCAATGTAGGGGCTGACGGGCCACAACGTTAGTGCCATCAGAAGTTTGTCACGTAAATTTGAAGTAAATGTAAAAATTTGGGAACTTGTGGGGAATTTTATTGTAAAATGAATTATAAGAAATTGACCAACAATTTCCTCAGTGCAATGCGACTGATTAAATAGTGTTCAATTTGGGACAGCTTGTCAAAGCACAGGATTGGGCCCTCAAATTTTGTTCCAACCTGGCGAATTTTCGAGGGAGGGGGAAAAATTACTTCAATCTGAACTGACATTGAAGGGATTGGCAGTGGGCTGAGTCGCTATAGGTTCAACTGTGAACGCCTGACTCAAGACTTCACTGCATTTCCAACGGTTAGCATGATGGTGTCTGTCCCAATGGGCAACGGTAATCCCCCAGGGACACCCCACATAGGGGCGGTCCCAACGGGTGGAAATGGGTATGGGATGGCCAACCCACCCATTACAGTTGCTGGGGCGTTTGTTTGGTCAAGTGGGTAACATTGACTGACAATTTAGATTTTATGAAATGGGGTTTTAGGCTATTGACAACAGTCCCCAATTGAGGCACATGCCTTTCAGACTTTGTCTCCTAAGATTTCGAGGGGAGTTTGAAATTTGCAACCTCATTGCCCAATAGCTCGTTACCATTGGCAATTTTAACCAAGAATTTGTTGATTGACCCATTCTGACTATGAGGTACACGCCTGTTGGGTTTTGTCCCTGTAGATTTTGTAGCAAGTTTCGAACTGACAACATTTTTCAATGACCTGATGTCATTGTTGAGTGTTCCCGAGGATCTGACCCTTAAATCCACATCTACAAATTGTGTGAGCCCGTTAATCCTCATTACCAGGGTTGTAAGGCATTTTGACTTCGATTTTGAGGGCTCAGTGTCTTGACTTCATAAAATCCTTCCTGTTCATGGGGTGGCGGTTTCCAATGATTTCCACACAAATTACTCAATTCTCCCTACTAATTTAGCTGAGGCAAGCGCAGGGACAGTGGGAGAAATCTTCAGAGGGAGAGCTGTTACCCAGCGCTTGTCTACCACATGGGTGAGATCACCCAGTGTGACAAGAGGGACCATCACCCACTTCAGACCCTTTTTATTGGTAAAGTGGAAACACTGCCTGTACTAAGCAGAGGGGACGCTCCCCTGGCCTTACATAGATGGCCTTGTTAACTTGTTGAAGGGGTGGTATTGGTCCCATTGCCTTATATTCAGCTTTATATATCCCTTATACATTAAGACACTTCAATAAGAGCCTTGAGGGGCGTTGCACTCTTAACTTCTAGAGTCATATGCATCTCTAAGTCAGAATGCATCTCCATTGCACTCAGTAAAACGGTTAAGTATGTAAATTCATAGTTCCTATAGTCCACAATTGTTGAGCATTGAGATAATAATGAGAGGCGTAATTCACAAATGACTCATTCTTGCACATTTCATCAGGAAGAACTTTTATTTCATATTTTGGATGTCCTGTTAAATACTGAACTCTGAAAGTAGGATTTTCTTCACTTCAGTCCAAAATAGTTCAGGTCTTAAGCTCATGCTAAGGATCTCCTGAGCATCGCAGCTCATACACCCTTGCACATGGTGATCCTTTTGGCATACGCTAGTGCCATCCATGCTGTTATCATACCTCTGGAGGAAACCCATAAATTGTTCCTTCTCCTGGTGTATACATGGTCTTTAAATTCGTTTTATATTTGGGATCTTCTTTACCAATTCAGCAAACAATATGGTCAGTTTGTAGCAGTTCTGACAAGTTGCTGTACTGGATGTTGAGTAACCCATATAGGTACCTCCAATCAGGTTATAGGTTGAGTAGGGAAAGGTTCAGGTATAGTATTCACTTGTGCATTTAAATTTTTCTATCTCTTATCCATGACAAACAGCATACTATTATGCTTTTTCAAGAGCTCCATATTCAATCAAAGTGATGATGGTTTCGCCATTCTCTTTCTCAAAGGATACAAGTTGTTCCTCTGATAGCTTAAGCGTAGATTCTAACTTTATAATAGGTAATGGTCCTTTCACAATAAGTAATGATGCGATGCGTGCTCTTCTGGCAGGCTCCTTGACACAAAAAAGATCATTGCGTATATCATCACTTCTGATTTCAGAGTATGGAGCCTTGAATGTATTGTATCCTCCTCCCTTACCAGGAGATCAGAGGAATACTCTCCATGATATATTTCATATCCACTTGACCCAAACTCATCATGAGAGCTCTCATGATTATCACTAGGGATGATTTCACCCTTGTAATAAGCACCACAGTAAATTCACAAGCATTGGCTTGCTTAACATGTGAGGCCAACTCACTGCTCAGGGGTCTACCCCATGCAGATTATATGAGCCAACCTTCGCTAAGATCACAAATTATCCTCATAGAGCAATTTTCCTCTGATGCTACCCCTTGTAGCATCAATCTATTTACTAAACAGTTTGTACCTTTTTTGAATCTCTTGCTGACAATCCTAAACATGTTTATTATACGTGGGACCTTGAGACTCAACAGAAGCCAAAATTAACATTTCCCTTGGCAACTCAGCTCCAAGGTATCATCAATAGAGAGTGTCATTGTTCAAAAAAAGCAGATCTCATACTGGTTACTGTATTTTGCATATTGACTAGTCCCAGACTGGATACTGGCGTTTAGCTCACTTAAACAACTATTAGTTTAAATAAAAGCTTAAACTGAGATTCTGTGGAAAGGTTCTTTATTAAGACAAAAAGAGAAGTTTTTTATACTTCAAGGAAAAAAGCAAGATAGTAAAATGAAAAATATTAAAAAATAATTGAAAATAAGGGTTTTGATATTAGAGATTTATCAAAATTCCCTACTTAGATGCCATCTGATTGCTGCTTTAGTAGTCCCATTAATTTTGAGCCAATCCCTGCAGTTTTAAGCTCCTTTTTGCAGCAGTTATCCCTGAACCTAGATGTCCAGGGGCCCTTTCATTAGCCCCCGCTTCTAGGTGTGATAAAATTGTATTTTCTTGCAATTTTTGGACATTACCAAATTTGGAAACACTTTAGTCAACGTTAGATTTAGAGGATGGAGCTCATATGATGCGCCTCACACCATAGTTTTGAGCGACTCTCAAAATTGTATGGTTTCTAGATTTGGTAATATTTGCCTTCAAAATTCAATTGCTCTCATTAGGGTTTTTATTTCTGCTCATTGTCACGTCATCAGTGGAATGAAAATTATTTTTTGCCCCCAAATTTATAAAGAGGGTCAATTTTCTTACTGTTTGGGTGACGTTGTCATCTTCATTTAATAAATCATCTGGCTCATTTGAGCAAAAAATAATTCGCATGACCTCATTCCATTCTTGATGAAAAAATTCTTGTATCAACCAAATCTACAAAAGGGGCTCATTTGTCCCCATCCATTGTGGGTTGGTCGCCTGTACCTCTACCAGTTTAAGGGTTAGTTCTAGTCATTACATTGGTCAAGGAATGTTCAGTTGAACTGTTGATGGCCTCAACTGCCTTTTTTAATTAACTTTCTGAAAAACACCCTGGAAGCTGGTTTCTTGATGCCTATTCAAGACATGCAGCACTTTCATGTTTTTCTTGTTTCTGTTAAACACTTCCATAATCAGGCCATGTTGGCGAAAAATGGTCAATTGGTAACCCTGTATAGTGGGTTGGAGATACCCAGCAAGATATTGCTCATCTAAGATAAACTATTAGCTTGTTGTAGTACTTGATGATGTCTCAAAGGACAAAAATTATCATATTACTGAATTAGTGGACCTGATTCTGCTGATGGTAAAGTAAGGCGGATATTAAGTAATAATTTTTATGTTCAAAGAGCTGTATCCCCAAGAAAACAATTGTCCAATATGTCTCAGCTGCTTCGTGGTGAAGATATAAGTCCCAAATCTCTCAAAATGGTTGAAAGAATGGAATCCAACTTCCTTTAGGGCCATTAAATTAGGAGTAAAGCTGATATATAAGAAGACGGATTGTATATCCTTGGCATCTCACCCTTCCTGCTTAGGGTCCATTGTAAAATTTAACTTTTTTTCTTTTGTGCATCAGCCCCCTGTAGTGAGAACCGCATGTGTAGTGCAAGGTCTCTTTACATGGTACGTGTACAGTTTATAGTTAGGCAATTAACTCTTAGCTTACTTTATAATGCTCAATGTAGTAAGTCAATTATCTTTAGTTTAATTAAAGCTATGTTGAAGATCTACATGGATAAACAATAAATTTGGAAATAAAAGCTATCCTTTATTTAAAATAGGCGAAAATATTTATAGTCAAATTACTTCATTATAGATTTAACATAACACTTTTTGATGGGAATTATTGACTATTGTAATATGCTATTATGGAAATAAATTGAAATGTTAAAAAAGGTAATATATTGGAAATCATGTTGTCAACTACAATGCAACCTAATTTAGTGTAAAATCCTATAACAGGACTGATGTATCGCAACTTCAATTTGCAAACCAGGAATCAACTCAACGATTATCCAACAGCATCAAAGTAATCATAGAACTGGAACCCAGAGTGAACCTTGGATTCTTTAAATTTACCTACCAAGAAGAAGTCAAATTCTTATTGAAATATTGTCAAGCACCCTGTCAATATCAAGAGTGTTATACTGTTGCAAATCAAATATTACCACTAATGTGATGTTAAGTCCCTTCATGCCATCACTGGCATCAAAGATTGGGCTGCAAGAGTCAACCACACAGGAAGAACGCAAACTAAATGAACTCTTGGACTGATACTCAGATATTTTCATCAGCGGACCTAATGATTATGGCTTGTTCTAGGGAAAAGTGCCCAAAATGACACTTGGAGCTCCATACCTTTTTAATCAAAGTCTTACTACCATTCCAAGAGCAAAGAAGAAGTAATTCTTAAGAATTACTGTAACTTATTGACGCAGACTTGGTATACCCCTCCAAGAGTCCCTGTTCGTTGCCCCTTCTGCTAGTGAGAAAAAAGTATGGGACTCACCGCATAGTCATTGACTACCAAAGATTGAACAACCATATGAAGATAGATTCTTATCCCCTACCACTCATCAATTATGCCTTGTAACAACTTAGAAGGGTCATGATCTCACATCCGCCATGGACCTGGATAATGAATATTGGTGGATGAAACTGTCACTAGAAAACCAAGATAAGTGTGCGCTTATCACCAATCAAAGCTTGTACGAATCAACATGTATGCCACAGGGTTTGTGCAACGCCCTGGCTACATTCCAAAAAGTAATGGATCAGATTTTTGGAGACCTAAAAGATGCTAAGTGTTCTTATTTATTGGGCGATATCATAGTGTTCAGCATGATGTTCAAGAATTACCTGACACACTTGAAGAAAGTTTTTACCTTGTTAAGCTGAACAACCTTAAACCTAGGAGAAGAAAGTGCTTACATCTGAAGAGCTAGTTGGAAGTTTTTGTCTATGAATTCTTCAAAGAGTAACTAAGACCAGCAAGGAAAGATTGAATCTATCTCCAAGATGAGTTCCCCTAAATGCATATAAGACGACCAGGTGTTCTTAAGCATGGTAGTTTAAAACCGTCAATTCATGCCAAACTTTTCAGACATTCTTGAGACATTCATACAACTACTCAAAAAAGGAGTACTTTTTATTTGAAACAAGAGCAAAAGGATGTTTTAACCACTCAAGCGGAAGCTAATGGAAGTAAAAAATGATATATCCAGATTTTGTAAAGATCTTCTACGTTTATACAGATGCCAGTGATGTGGGTATGGGCGCCATTTTAGCACAGTTGTAAGAAGGATTAGAACACCCAATAAAGTTCTACTTGTAGACATTAAACAGAGAAGAGCACAACTACTTGGTTACATAGTGAAAGTGCCTAGTGGTGATCAGAGCAGTATGTCACTTCCAGCCCTGCATTTATGGCATACACTTCAGGATTTTTATAGGCCACGCCTCTCTGAGATGGTTGACAAACTTGGTGGATTCATATAGAAGACTAACAAGATGGTCTGTTCAGCTTAAATCCTATATTTTTTATACTCTGCACTGGGCAGTAGAGAAGCACCTAAGCGCAGATGGCTTGTTATAATTGTCCATATCCCATTTTCAAGCCCATGAGAGTAATAGGATATATGATCTTATATGAAATCCCAAAGAGGAATGGAAATAAGAGGTCAATGCAATTAAAAAGTATAGAAAAGCTGATTCATAGTGACGAGAATTTGAGTTGGGCATCTTGAGAAACAAGTACAAGAAAAATGGCTACTATATGCGAAGCTGAGAAAACAATTGCTCTAGTCTTGGAAAGACAATGCCTAGTAGGCCAAAGATGGCTACAGAAGACATATCAGTTTCCCTAGAAAAGATTTTACTAGGAGACCATGAAAGAAGATATCAGTCCGGATCTAGTGTTCTGCATTGAATGCTCATGATACAAGCCTCTCCCAAAGAAATTTGAGATTCAACCTGTCCCTCCAAGCGCGCCCTAATACATTTCTCCATTAACAATTATTGGACCATTCCCAGATTCATCCAGTGGGAATTAAATTATTATTATAGTTATAGAAACTTCATTAAGTGGAAAGAGGTAATAAAAATTAAGGTGTTTGCTGATAGCTTTACCACAAGAAAGCTTTTTCACCAGGTCATCATACACCATGGATTCCCTCAAAAACTCTTTTAAAATAACAAAGTGGAACGTAATTTCAGATGGTATGAGACACCAAATGGACTTAGTAGGAGTCAAAATGCAGTTCACCACGCTGCATATACCCTCTACCAACAGAAGCATGGAAAAAGTCAATTCTAACTCCTACTTCAATTTTGAAGAATAGTGCAGTCATCTATAGATCAAAATGGTACATCTTGTTTCCATCAGTCTATTTTGCTTACCAGTTAAGCTAACACAAGATTATTGCATATCTTCATTCACAGCTGTATGGAATATAAGCCGCATTACTATGTCTGTTAGCAACAGTGATGTATGTGGATAGGAATAATCTACATTCCGAAAATACCAAGAAGCGTTAGCAGAGTAGTTGACCAAGATATAGTTTTGTACAGCAGATATATTATGTGTAACTGAAGGAGAGTATCAAAGAGAGTGACAAAAGACTCGAATTGTTAGTATTTGAGGTGGGACAGAAAGTGATGTTTTACCATATGCATATAGGAAACCTGAGAAGTTGCCAGGCCATCTGGACAGGGGCTGCGACTGTTGACATTAAAAGAGAAACCAAATTTCTATCAAGGATTTCACCACCCATATCATTTATAGCTATGTCCATGCGCAGCACTTGAAGTCTTTTCCTGGGTCTGGTCTTGAGGAGGGTAATGTTGAGAAATGCTCAACTATAAGGCAAATTCTTGACCTATGAACCCCCCTCCAGAAACTCTCTAATTCTATATTACTAATAATGGAACTAATGATATAGTCTTTTAAAATAAAGATCAAGTACAAGCTAACATGTCTAGCAACCAATGTGTTTTACAATTATCTGAAGCCATTTCTATAGGGTTTGGAGGACCAAAGATTCTGAAAACAGAGGCCAATATATACCCCATGACCGCCAAAATGATTTGACAATTGGCCAGCATGACATCAGATAATACAAAAGTATAAATACCAGCCCTGACGACTATGTCCACATCATCACATATAACACCTTGGAGGAATACTTATTGTACTCTTGGGTTCAGCTTCCAATTTTGGGAGAATTACTAAAACCCCATCTAAGAGAGGTTCACCATTTTTACAAAGTTAGCTATGTGAATATTACCAAAACAGGAAAGAATTAGTTTCACAAACTCTATTGATTGCTACCACCATTTGCCCATGCAACGCAAGAGCCACAAGGGTCACAAGGACAACAGGAGCATATAGAGCAGCAGCCACGAATCCACAAGCAGGCTAGAGCTCAATATAATTTTATAAAAAAGCTAGAAGATTGCAGACGTTTTAGGGAATATGTCTTCGCTGGGTTTAAAGCCAAGCAGAATATGCATAATTGGCTTGTGGTAAAACTTTATTTGATATAAATCAAGCGAACTTTAAAATCCCCAAATCCTAATATAACTTTATTTACTTTCTACTGCCATAACATCAAAGTAACGTCTTTCACAGAATCTGCTTTTATTATTGTTGTTTTTAGTTTGTTTTTAATAATGTTAAATATAATTATATTGATAGAGTTCGTACTAAGACTTCCTGTTGTCATCAGAATTTGAGGGAGTTCTGGTGTACTCTTGAGTAGCTTCATCATGTTTAGTTCCAAAGCTTTAACACAATGGAGATTCATGGAACCGTGAGTAAAAATCAGTTAAAGAAGAGCTAGACCTCCAATTCGCCTGATGGCGCACCCTATGAACAAACAAATAATCTATTGCAGGTGGCTCAACCCCTATCATCAGCACTCCCTGAGTTAGCAGGGCACTTTGTCTATCAATGTATATAATATTTTTTGTAAGGTCGTCGATTACATTGTTTCTATAACTACTATGTGGGTCCCATCCTTCTACCACACTAGTAGGAGGGGCGGCTAAGGTATCTTGGAGGGGCATATCAGCCATGAATCCATTAATTGTTTTGACTCTTTGAATACGACTTTTTTACTCTTTTTGTGGTGTGAGGACTTTAATCAAAATAACATGGCTCTCCCAGTGTTAATATTGTGAACTCCTCACTTGCAAAGGCCAGAATAGTTGGTTCACCTCTGAAAATGTCCTAGTATTGAGTCAGATTTTTGTTTAGCTCATATTTTTTTCTTGCTTAGTTGGCTCTTGCAGCCTAAAATTTGTCAATGTCAACAATGAAATGAACTGGTTAAACATTGTCTTAGTGATACATCTTTTCTTTGGCTATGGTTTCACCTTTCTGATTTATAATGGTGCTTCACAATGTTCTTAAGTGGGGTATAACCTCTCGTAGGTATGTTTGATCATAGATAAAGAATAAATCTGGGCTCCTTATTTCTTACTCCTTTGTGACAATAGATTAAGCGCATTAAATAATCCATTATATAAAAACTGGTATTAACTAGCATAAACTTCTGTTATCCACATAGTAAGTCCATCTCCTCACTAGTCCACAAGGGTAAACCAGACTCAAATCCTACTGTTGGTGTCAGCTGCTTTGTCCTCTTCATATTAAATTATAAATAAATGGTTAAATGTAATAATTGGTTTCAGACTACAAATACTCACTTCTTTCTCTCCTTCTACTCCTCATCTTGAAGCACAAATGACATCTAATAATTGATACCAGACTAAAGATGATTTAAGACATGATTTCAACAAACTCAACTAGATACTGCGTCTCTATGAGGAAATCATAGTTGTAGATATCAAGTAACAAAACTAGAAAAGACATGACAAGGTGTCCAAATTGTAACGATATCACGTTATACACTCTTATTGCTTCAGTTTAGTAAGTCCTGGTAGTTCTCAACTTGACTTAAGTCAATGTCAGGTGCAAATCTATTTCTTCATGAGCTTAAAAAATATGGTGACTGGAGCGCTAGTATCTAGTATTGCTATCACCTAGACCTTATATATGGTAACTTTCACTTATGTAACACTCTTTCAAATAGTCTTGCACACAGTAAAGATAGCGCTAACCGTTGGGATAATTACTTCAAACTCTTCAGTAATATGTTCTCCTTACAAGCCTCAGGTGATCATGGTCTTCAATTGCAATCCTCTTAAACTTAGTTTCCACTAAATTCTCGCCATTCAATAGAAAGTCTAAAATCTGAGTGGGTTTAAATAATTTAACCAAGTAAGATTGTTTTGAGGGCTCAATTTACTTGCTTTGGTCCTAGATATGCGGGCACACCCACTTCAATTAAGAGCCAATGACATATTATCCCAACTCATCTCCTGGCGTAGTTCATCTTCATCAATTCCATTATTGTGGTGTGCACCATAACTGACTGATCCAGTAATTTCCTCTTTGATCCTTCCTTCTTCTCTTCCTTATTATTGTTATAATTTCTTCAGAAGTGCTCTTTACTGACAGTTGCTACATTTGCTCTTGGAAGGCTTTGGCTACTTCCATTTGACTGATTGGCAAGCCTTCTTTTTAGGCTTATCCTTGCGGCTCTGAGCAAAGAAAAACATCTTTTTGCTCATGGCGATTTTGATTATAGTTCTAATGTCTTTGCTCTGTTTTATACGCGTCTTTGATGTCAATTAATGCCTCATGATGGCCTTCAGGGATTTTGGGGTTTCAATGCAAAGGGCATGTTCATCAGGAATTGCAAATGTGAATATACAAGATAGGCAAGATGATCTTTGTGGTAATTAGATCAAAAGCTCCAGTCATCCAAAGATGTTGGGTCTTGAGGTAATACCAGTTTGTGTAATCAAAAATGACTCAGACTTCCACATTCTTATAGTAGGGAACTCTTTTTTTATGCCTTGAACATCCTGTGTACTTTAAATTTAGCATTGAATATAACCTGACTTTGTTATAGGTTGGTGGGGTCAAGAATGGCACCAAGAACCTCCTGTGCTTCTCTACTCATGCATCCCTGAATATGGAGAGTTTCCTGCTTGTTACTGGATTCATACATGCTATTCTTGTATAACTGAAGAATCAATCTATAGTTCCTTCATCAGGAGTAAAAGTTTTTAATTATGAGAGGAAACTGGGATCTCTTATACTTAAATTGTTAAGCATTTGTAAGACATTGCTTATTTGTTGTTGCTGGCAGTGTGTTCTCCCAAATTTGGTATCAGTCTAAGGAGAAAAAGATTCCTGACTTGCATATCGTCCAAATCTTGTCTCAAGTGATCCAACTGGTAATTATGTAATTCCAGCTTGATATAAATTATGTATAAGCTTTTTATGGTTTTGTTGTACTCTTTCTCTAAGATATCCACCTTATTTTCAATTGGCTCAAGATTAGCTCCTTGACCTTTCTTGTGTGGGTGACAATCTGACTTTTCTAACAGCCCTTCAAATGAGATACTTTCTGCTTTAACTCATTAAAAGAAAACAAACATACTTTACAGACTTTGTTCATCTAAGTGTTCCTTTACTTGGTACACTTTATAGTTTTGGCATAGAAAATTCACAGTAACATCTTAGCGCCTCAGTTAGTGAGCACCAGTTATCACTAAACTAAGCCCGCTTGCTCAATGGGTGCTGATTGATAGGGTTATCTGGTTGTAATAAGTTACTTTTTTGTTCAAAAGGTGCGTTAATTAGTAATTTGGAAAGTCTCATTCTCTGGTACGTGGACTTTTAATCATGTTTCAAGAGCTTCCAAATGTTTGTAAACCTTAGAATATTCTTAACAATGGCTGTTCCTAGGCAAATTGGCGTTCCCCTCAACCTATGCTGGTATAATAAGGATAAGTATGTCCTTTTTAAGCAATTCATATAATAAGTGGCATTAAAGCACCAAATTAAACTACTAGAAAGAATATTTTATGGAAGAAGCTATTTTTAATTAAAATTAATAAAAAGTATATATGGTGATCTGACAGAACTCATGGCGTAAAACAGTACTTAAGAATTATCTTTCAGTCTTCTTATAAAATGTTAATATGAATTTTTAACTTGGGTTACGGTCAGAAAAGTCTAGACCCTAATTTTAAATAATCTTTGGGTTTCTTTTGCAAACTATACTATGGGGCTCTTGCATTTTTATAATTTATTATTTTTTATTTTAGAGTCTAAACTGTGACCCTTGTGGCTCTTAAGTCTGACTGTGTGACTGTTCTCTGCACCCGTTTTTGGTTTGTGATAATCATTTCCCAATTTGGTAAGTTTCTTATTAAATTTAGTCAATTGAATGGGAAACTTTCTTAAAAGAAGTAACTTTAATTTGACCATCATCAACGACAAAATTTTAAAGGTATAAAGGGGCTCCTCTATGAGTCATTTTTGATGTCAGATGCACACTCATCCTGATATAATTATACTGAGGCGTCCTCTGACGTCATTGCTAACAGCTTGTAAATTAAGTTGGAGGTTGAGGAGTATATAAAGGGCATCCATAGTCAAAAATCTATATTGAAAAAGCCTATAAAAGGGCTTATAAATTAACATAAGTATTTTGAATAACATATTTGTTAAGATCGACTTGGTTCTTGTCCAAGATGGCTTTAGATTTGTTACCAATATTAGTACTAAAATTTGGGGTTTTATGAAGAGGCCTTTTTCATGGGAAGAGTATTTAATTCCTTTAGTTAAGCTTTTCTTGACATTAAGTAAAATAAAGTTACCTTCCTCAAAAGTGGCTTATTTAACTAAGATTATTTATATGACTGTATCTTGACAATAAGTGTTATTAAATTTTTTTTCTTAATCCAAAAAAGTATCCTCAATATTAAACTAGATTCAGAATAAACCTGTTAACCTGGTAAGGCTTCCATATCACTGAATTTACTAAGTCCAGTTTACCAATTAAATCCTTAGTCAGATCTAGAACTGGTAGCTGAAAATAAGATTTCTTTAGTAGACCCCTAAATTTAACAGAACCAAACTTTTTGTGGATAATTTTGACACAAAATACGCATTAAAAACGGTGATCAAGAGAAAGACTTACTAATTATTAACAAGAAACATCTAGCTGAGGAAGGATTGACTGCTCCCTTAATTTACACATCTACCATGATGTCCTTAACGCCCATTGCCCCCATGTGAAATGCATTCTTCCTCCCAGATCCATAAATGACTCTTGAAAACGCACAATTTAAGAATACCAACATGACTTATTATAACTACCATCTAAGACGCGGAAAATATATCATTTTTACACAAAGTCCCATATTACACATTATAATAGTATAATATTCTCCTGGATTTCAGCTATAACTTTTGATGTAATAAAGTTTTGCCAACTATGCAGGCTTCTTTTACACTCCAGGGAATCTCTACAATTTCTTGTTTATATTTGACCTAATGCCTCATCATGCTAAGACCCAATCATGATCTTGTCTTCCCTGGAAAGGTACCTTTAACTCACAGACCTAAATAAATATGTTACCCCCTAACCATTAATTTCCCTGACATTATGTCCTCTAAGATTACCACTGCAAAGGGAATGTGAACATTTTATTATATAAATTTTATATCAGATCAAACACATGCAATTACAAAATAAATCCCATAGAATAACCCTTTTAAGTGGGTTCACTAGTACAAAAAAGACATGTATGATTCTCTATATAAGAATTATTTTATTTGATAGAATATACTCTTTTTCTTTTTATCTTGGATCAATCTTGTTTACTTATACCATTATGCTATAGAGGCACTTTATTCTTTATTGATATAATTTTCATTTTTTTATGGAAAGAATTAATTAAAGCTAGTTTCAACAGATAATTCTACTATATAAGAACTACATAATATATATTATATTTTTTCTATTAAGTCTAGATAAATAATAGTAAGAAATTTTGATTTTAAGTTATTAATATATATACATAAGCTATCATAATAAGAGAGGCGAACATTAGTTTTATCTACCTGGTTTAGGTAGATGTAAGCCAAGAGATTCTAAAGTAGAGTATAATTATCCAGCCTTAGGTGGCTTAATGGTCATATTATTACTCACAAGTCCTAGTTTGATAATATATATAATATATAACAAAAAGTTGTTACAACCCTTTTACTAAGCATTATACCAGCAAAAAAATATTTGATGTATATAGAAAAAGGTAATGTATGTATAAGATAAAATTGCTATATGATGCATTTATAAATAAAATTTTTAAATAATATATATAGGTATTGGACTCTTCTTTAACTTCATCATAAACCCATTTTTGTAGTTAAGATACTTGATGTTGTGTAGTGTATGGCCTATTTAAATATGTTTTTTACTACTCTAAGTCAAAAGCTTGTTATAATTGTCAAGAATCTATATGACTGGACAACAAGCCACCATTATGACATCATGGATCATTGGAGGAATTCTGCCAAAGGTTCAATGGACAGAATCCTCCAAGGATGTTTCAGAGCTATAAGTGATTGATCACTTTAGGATGAGGCGATAATGGGTTATAATGGGTCTTATTGGATTGCCTTCAAAATAGGGCAATAAGGCGATGTCAGCATTTGATAAAAGATATATTGGATTGCCTCAAATCAAGGCGATAAAGAGTTGAAGAACAACAAGATGAAACCAATGAAAAGATGGTGACATGAATAAACTAAGCAAAAGGGTCAGTACTGACTGAAGTCACTGGGATATCAGTGAAATGAGGGGACTGGAGGAGTAGTCTTGAGAGGTGTTTAGAAAGAAGAAAAGAAGTAGATAGGAAGGAAGAAAGGAGTGGACTAGAAGATCTGCTGACTTATTATAATTAAAATAAAGAAGTGTTTGGGGGGGGAATTGCTCCCATTTTTATTATAAATTGAGTGTTTATGAGTGTATCAAGGAACTGGCAATTATCGTATCATCTGTCCCAATTGTTCAATGGTCAAAACCCTGTGCAAAAAACCCTTTAGCAGGTACATACAGAATTGTCGAGATTCAACAGTGGTGCTCACTACAGGGGGCCCATTGACCAATAACAATACAATAAAAATTCAGCTGCCAGCTATGTCGCATCCAGGTTGTTTTGATAAGGAATCTGCATGAATTTGTGGCCCTGTTGCATACAAGGAGTTGAGACTAACATTAGATACTGTGCTCAAAAAGCAAGATGAGTTGCTTCAGAAGGTTTACAGTGATAAGCTGCCACCATTTGATTGTGAAGGAAATATTCATGGGTTTTTTTGCTGATTTGAGTTTGCAACTGAAGGTATTTCAGATCAGTGGAGAGCGAAACTATTACTCTCCTCTTTGGA
This sequence comes from Massospora cicadina, assembly GCA_022478985.1. Taxonomy (NCBI): domain Eukaryota; kingdom Fungi; phylum Entomophthoromycota; class Entomophthoromycetes; order Entomophthorales; family Entomophthoraceae; genus Massospora; species Massospora cicadina. Next base: position 91,980 of record JAKSZP010015990.1, on the reverse strand, counting down.
TGTTGGGAGTGCTGATCAAGTCATTTGTTACCTCTCAGCTAATTCCGTTTCATACCATGAAGTTAAGGAGATGGCGCTGCAGTTGTTCAGCAGTACCACAAAAATGTCACAGCAAAAAACTGAGTTCTTGACCATCAGGTTTCAGCAAAATGAGACCCTCACCGCATTTGCCACCCAATTTACAATGGAAGCAAATGTGCTGATTGGGGCAGGGATTTTATCCAAAGTTGATGTGTGTATCATGATGGCCTCAGTGGTGAAGTCATACCCTGAACTTTACAATTTCATAGCTTCATTGTTAGAGGCTGATGTACCTCTTCTTAAACTTGTTCAGTTTGTACATCGCTTATCTGTAACTTTCCCTCCACCCAATACTGAGCAAATCTGCACTGTCACAGTTGTCCACCCTAATCATGTGGGAAGAGTTAACTGGTCAGGGTGGATTCCATCAGGATACTCTCTGCAGTCCAATGGGTGTTCCTTAATTACTGATCAACATCTAACTAACTACCAATATAGCCCTAACTATGCTGATAGGTGGCAGTTGTTTTACCATAGGGGGTCTGGTTATGTTGATTCTTTTCAGAACCATATACCAAGTGAACCAACTTATACTAAACATGACTGTAGGCCCTATGGAGTAAGTTGTTTTAATTGTGGTCACACTGGGCACATGGGACGATGGTGCCCCAATTGACAGATCTCTCCCGTACAATGGGATCAGGGCTATCAGAGAAAAGTCAGAGCAGAGTAGAGAAGGGACTCTCTACTTCTGCTACCTTAACTTACATATCCCACCTGAGTCTACTGTGTTAAATATAGACAAATCTTCTCAGTATGACGATACTTTCCTCTACCAACAGCCAGTTGGTGGAGTAAATGTGCTGACCTAAGTGCACGTTGAAGAAATGGTGGACAAAAACTCTCCGGATTGAGCAAAGCTTTATGCTTGTCAAATGTTCGACCAAAGTCCATTAGATCAGCTAGAATCGTTCACAGATTCCCTGTCTCTGAGGGGAGTAAATGTCGCCCTTCCAGTGGATGCTATTGTAACCTGATACCCTAAAATTGGTGCGGGTATTATGAGTTTCCTGGGAAAACATGAATCATTAAGCATATATGTACTAAAATAGCCAGGATTCATCTTACTCAGAATGCACTTACTGTGACATTGTGGTAGCTAAAGCTTGGGTATGTGCTATAATTGATACAGGCGCCCCTGATAATATTGTCTCCACTAAGTTGGTGGTGAAGTTGTCCTTAAAACCTGACATAGACCACCAGATGGTGTATGGGACCGCTGGATCTGAAACCACCATTTCTGAGGGAGCATATAGCGCGCTTCCCTTGTAGTTCAGATCCATTGTTGTGGTGGCTTCGGAGGTGGTATTACCAAATAGTAACTATGATCTGTTGATTGGGACTGCATTTATGCGACACTATGGGGCTATAGTTGACATGATGGAAGAGACCCTAGCCATTATGAAACAGCGAATCCCTATTTATTTCACCTCTAGCGGAGTGCTGAAGAGCTCAGAGCATATGGGATAGATCAACCTTGCCTACAGTGTTGAGGTGATTCCCATGTGCTATCATCAATTAAAAGGGAAAACGTGGGCCCTCCCCCCTCAGACATACAAATACCAAGGGCTTTAGCTTAGAGCAGCTGGAGCTATATCCATTACCTCTGGATATCAAGTAATAGTAGGCACAGAGATAGAAGTGTAAGTGCCAGCTGGGCTCTATGAAGAGATAATTGGGCCTTATCAGCAACCACGGCTTGAGCCCCATGTGGCTCCAGGCATCATACTTCCAGGCCATGGGGAAATCAAAGTACTGATAGCAAATTTTCAGAACAGACCAATTTGAATCCACTGACATCAGATTATAGCGTATTTACATCTGAAACCAGTTAAAGAGGTCAACCAGGTTCATGAGTTTGGGTCTCTGGATGAATTTGGTCTGCCCATTGAACCGCATCTTGGTGCAATGGTGGTTGTACTGCGGGAAAATTTATCTGAGCTATCAGAAGATCAGAAGGAGCGGGCGGAAGCTTTATTTCAGAAATATAAAGAGATCTTTCTGGTTGATGATCATGATTTGGGGTGCGCTTGGGGGTTGTTCATTGACTGGACACTGGGGATCATCCCCCCATCAGGTCTTGACTGATTCATCAATCATGGGCAGCTGAAGAAGTTGTCACTGAGGAGATTGAAAAGCTGCTAGGGCAGGGATGCTTGAACCATCTAAGAGTCTGTGGGCTTCGCCTGTCCTAATTGTTAAAAAGAAGGATGGCACTAACCGCATAGTAATTGACAACCATAAGCTCAATAGCATCACCAAAAAGATTCATACCCTCTGCCACGGATTGATGATGCGCTGGATTGGCTAGGTGGAGCTCGCTACTTCTCAGCGATGGATTTGATATACAGTTATTGGCAAAGTTGAGTTGCCTTCGGCAGAACAAGAAAAATGCGCTGTAATCACCTCAAAAGGGCTTTTACAACCAATGCACATGCTGCAAGGGCTATGTAATGCCCTGGCTACATTCCAACGAGAAATGGATACCATACTGGGTGATCTGAAGCTGTCATGCATTCTTGTGTATCTTGACAATATTAACTTCTTCTCTCACATGTTTACTGAGCATCTCACCCATTTGGAAGAGGCATTTTGCCAAATGTCTGGGGCCAATATCAAAATCAAGCCTCATAAATGCCACTTCTTCAAGGATCAGCTTGAGTACCTTGGGTTTGTGGTGGATGCGACTGGGTTGAGACCTCAGCCAGCCAAGGTAGAAGCCATCCAAAAGATAACTAAGCCAGCTAATAAGCGGGAAATTCAGATGTTTCTGGGGATGGTGGGTTATTACCTTCGATTCATACCCAATTTCAGTTGCATTGGAGGTCTGCTGTTTGAGCTATTAAAGAAAGATGCCATGTTCAAATGGACGGAATGGCGTCAATGTGCCTTTGATACACTTCAAATGGCATTAGTTAGTGCGCCAGTGTTGCAAACCCTAATTTTGATAAGTTATTTATAGTGAAAATGGAGGCGTCACTTTCCGCTGTTGGGGCAGTCCTGTCTCAGAAAGACAATGAGGGAGACGAGCACCCTGTGGCATACTGTAGTCATAGCTTGAATTGCCATTAACGGAATTACATTATAACCAGCAAGAGTGCTTAGCTGTGATCTATGCTTATAAACCATTTTGAGTCTACTTTCATGGAGTAAAGTTTAAAGTCATGATGAATCATGCATCATTGTGCTGGTTGCAGAATTTAAGAAAGCCTGAGAGGTGACTAGTCCGATGGGCTCTTAAGCTGAAAGCTTATGACTTTGAGATTCTACACCAACTGGGAGCAAAACACCAAAACACCGATTGATTATTGAGATTGCTGACAATTGCAGTTACGGCAGATCTAAGCAATATAATGTTTGACAAAATGCTCAGCGGGAAGTACAAGGATGAACTGCCTCAAGTTATAAAGTTACTAGACGGACTCAGGACCAATACGTTCCTAAGAAATGTGGAATTGTATAAGTGTATAGAGGACGTTACCATGAATATCCCAAGGCCTTCCACCCGCTCAAATATTATTATGAGTGCACACCGAGCAGTTGTCCATGGCAGAGTCCAGAAAACTCTTGAATTATTAAGGCCGCAGTATTATTGGGAAAGCATGCAATATGATGTGCTTGAGACCCTGTCTTGCTGCCACCAGTGCCAGGTGGAGAAGCCATTCCACCAGAAGACTTCATATCAGTTGGTGAAACCTCGCTTCACTTGGAATACAGTCTCTATTGATGTCATGGGACCTCTGCCAACCGGAGCTAATTGGACTAGGTATATCCTGGTGGCAATTGACCACTTGACCAGGTGGGTTGAGGTGCGAGCCATTTGGGATCTGGGGGCAGTTACTGTGGCCAAGTTCATAATAGAATGCATCATACAGCGTCACAACTTCCCACAGTTTATCCTTACTGACAATGGAACCAACTTCACCTCTCACATTTTACCTAAGTTCAAAGAATTAATGGCCATCTGGGGGTTCTAACAACCCCATATCACCCTGAGTCCAACAGAATGGTTTAATGGGTTAATGGGACTCTGGTGAATATACTCCAGAAGTTAATTAAAGATAGACCCTCTGATTGGAGTACCCTTCTTTCTACTGCGGTGTTCACCTATATTATAAGTTATATATTCTGCTATGGGAAAGAGCCCCTTCCAATTGCTTTATGGGCGGCACCCCGCTCTGCCTGCGCTGCTATATGCCTGTGTAGAGGAAACTGGTGGAATGGATCCGCAACAATATTTAACCACCCTTACAAACACACTAATTAAGTTACAAACTGAAGCGTACTCATTCAGCTTGGCCAAGAAAATCAAAAATCAGGCTGCTGACCAAGTACGGCGCAGTGGCCTAGAACAGTTCAAAGATGGGGATATGGTGCTATTCCATGATCAGCACGAGTTTGGGCAGAAGCACAAGCTTGCAAATATTTGGATTGGGCCATTTGAGATAATAGAAAAAATGGGAGTTGATGCTTATACTATCAAGGATCCCACGAGCGGCCAGATTATAAATCAGGTGCATGCAAAATTCCTCTGGGCATATAAGCAGTAATATAGCTACTCTAAAAATAAAAAAGTAAAGTCATAAAATATAATTATATATGTGTAGATGCTAATGGGTTTATTATTTAATTATGGTTGTCCCTTGAGGTTTATTGCTTCGCTGTCTTCATCTTCCTGCCTTTTTTGGCTTCCTGTGGTGTTCCTTTTATTTTGATCGATGGGACCTTTGTTTCTTCTTCCACTGCTTTGGGCGTGCCATAGTTTCTATGGGATTGACTGGGGTTGGGGGTGGAGGCGAATGCTGCCAAGGTGAGAGTGAGGGGGCTGATGTCCGCTCTGGGGCCACTGCACTAGGCCAAAGAGGGGAGGTCATTGTGATGGGACTAAAGAGGAGGACGGACTGGGATTCCAGGGTAACAGGTGAGGAGGTGAGAGTTTGGCTGGTTGATTGAGTTGAAACCGTTACTGCCCTATGAGGAGCAGAGCTTGCAACCACATGGGTTGGTGCTCCCAGGAAATCAATGATTACACCAACAGAGGGGGCCTGAGTTGTAAGGGTTGATGAGTAAGCAGTTGAGTGCCAGCTCAAGGGGAAAAGGCTGCGCCCAGGGCCAGGCTATCTACAAGGAAGTCCTCCATGCTTGGATACGCTATCAGAAAAGGAGTGGTTGCGGTGAATGCCACTCGCCAGGCCCACTCAATGGCTGTCCGGTGCTGCTCTATTCCTAAACCTAAAGCAGTTGCAGGATGCAAAACCAAGTTACCTAAGAGCGCTATGATGGGAAGGTACTGTGATGGATTGTTGGCGCTGAGGGTGGTAAACGCTGCGGTGACCCCAGAGTGAAGGCGAGCTAATTGGTTGTTGCAGAAGTTTACCCCTAAGGACCAGAAGTAGGTAGGAGCGCGGGGAAAGGACCTTGACCAGCAGGCTATTACCCACTTCACAAAGCATAGCATCCTCTTAACAGATAGAGCCACGGGATGGGGCTCAGCAGGAGACAGAAGCACTAGGTGACTAAAGCCGCTCCCCAGGAGCTGGGCTGCTTCGTTATATGAAGGCCCTCAGCTCCGCTCCCCTCCCCAGCGTAGCTGGCCCACTATGTCCCTGAAGGGGCGCGCCAGGAAGCCAAATAGCTGAAGAATTTGGGAAGAATCTCTTCCTGAGTTAGCACGGTTGTGAGGTCCACGTCAGCCTCATCCTCATCAGCTGGGGGAAAAGGGAACTGGGGAAGAGGGATGTGGCCTGGGTTGGGTAACTCCACACCAAGCCACAAACGGTAGAAGAAAGTGAACTCACAGACTCGCAGATGTTGGCGCGGATTTACATATTGATTGTAGGAAAAAGAGGTGTACAGCTTATTGTCCAGTCAAAGGGGGAGGTGATGTCAAGAATATATATGACTGGATGACAAATCACCATTATGACCATGCAGATCATTGGAGGAATTCCGCCAAAGGTTCAATGGACAGAATCCGCCAATGATGTTTCAGAGCTATAAGTGATTGATCGCTTTAGGATGAGGCGATAATGGGTCATAATAGGTCTTATTGGATTGCCTTTGAAACAGGGCAATAAGGCGATGGCAACATTCGATAAAAGATATATTGGATTGCCTCAAATCAAGGCGATAAAGAATTGAAGAACAACAAGATGAAACTGATGAAGAGATGGTGACATGAATAAACTAAGCAAAAGGGTCAGTACTGACTGAAGTCACTGGGATATCAGTGAAATGAGGGGACTGGAGGAGTAGTCTTGAGAGGTGTTTAGAAAGAAGAAAAGAAGTAGATAGGAAGGAAGAAAGAAGTGGACTAGAAGATCTGCTGACTTATTATAATTAAAATAAAGAAGTGTTTGGGGGGGAATTGCTCCCATTTTTATTATAAATTGAGTGTTTATGAGTGTATCAAGGAACTGGCAAACATCATATCGTCTGTCCCAATTGTTCAATGGTCAAAACCCTGTGCAAAAAACCCTTTAGCAGGTACATATGGTATCGCCAAGATTCAACAATGATATTGAAAGTATTAGAGAGCAACCCCTACTCCTAGACAGATAAGTGTTTCTTTAAAGAACTGATAAGAAAAAAAAAAGTTGATGTCCCCTATAAATAGGGCAACTTAGCCCATGTTTTAATGGGCGTTAGCTACAGCCTACCCCCTTAAGGTTTCCTCTCTTGATTCTTCCTACCCCATGGAGTCGGTGGAGAGGATTCAGGGCTGTGTAAGGTAGTGGTGGAGTCCAGAGGTCACCGCCAGCAGCTAAATTGCTGCCCCCTACAAGATCAGAATATCCTAGATTGGTGTTCAAGTTCTGCTAAAAAAGGCATAGTCAATTTTAAAAGCAATCAAGTCATTATATCAAGATCAAGTTTGGGATTCCATTCCCACCCTTCTGACTTGCCGCAGGTTGGTGCAAGCCTATCCCAAGTACGTTTAGTGTGCCAAGACCTGTTTGATTTGAAATGGAACTACCCCTACCCCTGTTTTTGGGTGCAGCCTGTCAGTCTGTTAAATAGATTGTTGCCATCTGGAAGGACATGCCAATTTGATAAATAGTAAATTTTTTGATAGTGATAACCCTGTAGAATGGATCTGGATCACTATCAGATGTCCATAACATGTTGATTAATTTTATATCTTGATATGTGATATCTTCTGTCTTTAGTGAAAACACCCTCTAATTCCCTTTATATAGATCATAAGGCAGCAGCCCCAACAGGTTTCTCTTTCAGTCAATTCTCTTTATTTCTTTTTTGATAAAAAAACAACTCTTTAAAAGTGTAAACTACTAAATGTAAAATTCTAGATATTTATTAGTTAAAATTGTTCACTATATCTGCAATTATTGGGCATAAGTGGTGATCATCACCATGCTCCTAGCTTCTCTGCTCAAATGAGGATACCAGTATGGGTCCCATCTGTATGTGTCTCCTAACCTTGATTTCTTGAAGCATTACAATCTTACCTTGCTTTATGAGGTACTTACAATCCCAATTTTTTAATCTGAAGCCATTTAACAAGCTTCACCTCCTGCTTCCAGAGATTCTCCATTGGTTAGCTGGTGTCTGTGGAGTCTACCCTCCTGGATCCTCTTCTGCAGCTGCCACCACCGCTTGGATTATAATGTTTGTGTTGGTAAAACTCATTATAATTTGTCAGCCCAAGCTCTTCCTATCCAATATATTATAGTGCAATGTGGTTGGCCATGCCTCTGGTATTCTGGTTTTTTATTTTGAGAATATACATCCAGACTGGCAGGTCAGTTTAAGGTTTATTATCTGCTTCCATGACAGCTATACTGGAGAATTAATTAAAATTTTATTAAAAAAACATATCAGTAAAATATAAGAAAAGATACTGAAAACCAATTAGTATAGATAACTATAAAGTTGTCTCTGTGCGAACAAGGAGTAATACTGATTACTAAAATTTGGCTCACCCGGATTCATGTCAACATATTTAGGGGAAAATAATAGTTAATTCATTAAAATTGCTTCACCTTGTATTCTATATATAAATCTTAGTGGTGATCCATCTTTATGATGGATAATCTTAGATCTATAATATATAAAAGGTATTATTCTCTTTATTTGGGGAAGGTTGACCAGTGGATGTACACTTCCAATATAGTGAGGATAAGATAATAATTAACTGTGAATAATTAAGGACACATTAGAGGGTTCATAGCCCCTCTTGTTGTCTCCAGGACCAGCAAATTTAGGACGATAGGGGTTTATGCTGACTTATGCTTGGATTCAGCATGAGTGAAGGAATGAGTCAATGTTTAGGAACCATATGGGGAACTATAGATTGATTACGCTTCTGTTGCGTGAGGTCATTTTTCCAAACAAATTTTGCTTGAAAATGTTTCACTATATGGTAGTGAAAACGATTGATAATTTCTTGGAGGGTAAGCGTTGCTCCTGTAAATGACTCCAACACTATAGTATGGATTGTCCATAGTGCTATTACTACTATTAACATCCATAGAGATGGATGAATAGGTGATTCCATGTTGAGAGCTAACATGTTACTAGCCAAACTAAATGACTGTCCATTGTTCTAACGGAATAGGAGCATGGCCTCTTTCCAGATAGCTACCAATGTTGAACATTGTTCTAGACGGTGTACTAAACTTCTATATTGGCCACATATTGTTTATTAAGAGGGGCTGCATTTGATCGTTATGCTGTGCGATATACTCTCCTCATGCATCTTCATACATGTGTCATATCCTGGGTTGTAGTAGTGAGTGATGTGTGTATCTCCAGATCATTCTTTGGGTCTCCAGGATGTATGGTATATCCATATGATCCAGGTTATTAATCCTGGCAATGGTACTCAGATTTCGTTTATTATGTTATCTGTAACTATTTGGCCATTAACTTCCTGTCTGTGAGTTAGCCTTGGGCATCCTTGGTGACTGATCTGGCCACATATGTGGATCTTCCACTCTGCTCTTCTCATGGTTTAAAGTATTCGTTTAAAGTGTACAGGAGTGCCATGTGGTCCTGTAGCGATTGGATGAGACGCCAGATACTTAATCAATGTGTTTGGATGATCTGGATTTCTTAATTGGAGTGCTCATGTAAAATTAGATCTTGCTGCTCTAGCACTAAATGTTTGAAAGGTCTGGACTAGTCACCTGAGCTATCCAGGATCCTAGTATATGGGCCGCTTGCTCTACATAATTAGTTAGCCCCATACCTCCATTCCTCCTAGAGGCAAATAGGGTTTCAAGGCGCACAGGGGCATTATGGTGGGCCAAAGCCATCCCTGTATTAAGGCATATATTGTATTAAAAAAGGACGGTGAGAAATGAATTTCATGGTCTGTAAACCATATGATTGATAATATCATGGAGTTGGCTATCATAACCCGCCCTGTTAAACCTGTTTAGTGTCCATGAAAGATCACAATGAGTTTTGTTACTTTACCTAGAAGTTGATCTTCCATCATGGTGTTGGAATAACCACCTGCCTCTAACCATATCTCCAAGTGACGGACAGGTCCAGCTGCCAGCTTGGTAGTGAAGGGAAGTTCCAGTGGGGTAATTGCTGATCTTTGCCTCCTATGTATGGTGAGGAGTCTTGGTTTTTTATTGGTCTGTTGGCCTAGGGTAGATGGCGTCTGGTGGGTCTGATATTTCCAAGAGTATAATTTCCGTTTTTTTAGCATTAAACAATGCGTTGATTATGGATGAGTATTCTTGTATTATTTTATTAATTCTGAGAGCATCCTGGTTGTTGGATATACCCACCACGCTGCTATCAGCAAAAGCCATCACTTTGACTGGTAGTTAGCCATAGACATTGATTCCCTTGAGAAGGGCGTTTGTATTCCGGATTAGGGGATCTAGACTAAAAATGTATAGTAGAGGGCTTAGAGGGTCCCTTTTTTGAGTTCCCTCTGTGTTAAATTAGGTAATTAAAAAACCTGCTCCGTGCACAGCCAGGGTGGCTGTCTCTGTGAACAACATCACCCAGTTTAAAAACTTATCTGGGAGTTTGAATTTTTGAAGGCAGGCCCTGAGATAGGTCCAGTTCACCAAGTTGTATGCCTTCTGTTTATCTAAAAATATAAGCTCCAGAGGCTTTAGATTGTCAGACATTTGCAACTGTGTGTATATTGTCTCATATGAGTCTTCTTGGGAAAAATCCTTAATGTGATGGGGATATCACACTAGTTGCAATTTCCCTAATCGTTTGGCCATAATTTTTATGAATATTTTAGTGTCAGTGTTAGTTAGGGGGATTTGAGCGCCAATTGGATAGGTTTAGTCTACCTCATTTTTTAAATATAGTGACAGTGCATGCTTCCTTGCCTCCAAGTAGAAGGCATGTTTCCATAATGCACTTATTCATGGAAGCTAAAAGAATATTAGATATGTTAGTAATTTTTTATAAATTCATAGGGAATTCATTAGGTCCAGGGCATTTTTCTCATGGTGCACCACACTGCTTTCCATTATTCCTCACGCAATATTAAATTAATTAAATTGTTGGTTTGAGCCATGGTGTTGATATGTGCTTTTATGAGGAATTTTTCAATTTTTCTGGTTCACCCAGCTCAGATTTATATGAATTTGTATAAAACCTGTGTACTTCAATTGTGACTTCTTATGGTGTTTCCACTATGGACTTATCCAGTCGTCAGACCTGTGTACAGGCTACCATGTTTTTTTCAGTCATGAAATCAATGGAAAAATTAGCTCAAACAAGTTTCTCCATCTTTTAGGTTTTTTGCTTCATATTGAACCCCAATTTGGTGTTGGTGTTCATGTATCAAGGTGTTTAACCATGCAGAAACCTCTGCCCATTTGCATCCCCATACAGGGCAGTATCCTGTGCGTGGGACATTGTTTTCCAGGTGATTATTTTCTGCCAAGGTGTGTTTGATGATGGCTGAAGCTGCCCTGTATCATCTTAATGTTTTGTATTTAATCTGTTGTGATGCTGAAGTTTTGAAATTTTCAATGATTAGTGGGTCTGAACAGAAATTAGTTTGAAAATCCTGTGTTGAGGACATTTCCTCCACCCAAGGCTGATTTTCTGAGTTGTCTAAATTTTCTGGGCATATTCTACACCACCTGGGTGCTTGGATAATTGTTTTTTCTGGTGTGAAGGACACTGAAACTAATCGGTGGTTGGAGAATTCAATTTCTATAGTCTTTAATTTATGAATTTGATTTCAAAAAGTAATGGTGCAAGTATTAGGTCTATCTACAACATAGAAATAAGTACACCATTGTGCACATGTGGGCGTGTCATGTTTTGTAGGAGGGGTGACCGTTTAGGTAACAGATCATATAATCCCAGGGTGTCCTTTAACAAGCAAAGTTCCACTTGCCCTTGTGGTGTCTTCATTATGCATGGCCATTGGTCAGTGTCTAGGTTAATTCAGCAGTTCATGTCTCCCATGACGAAAGTGTTTGCTGGAAAATGGAGTTGTATTAGGGCAGATAAAAAACTCTCTGACAGTCCATTACACAGTTTAATGCGTACACCCTGGATATTGTGTGCATCTCTTTATGCCATGAGAAGGTGATGGCAAGTACGTGGATGTCCAAAAACGAAATTTTTATTAATGAATTTTAAAATTTTTATTTTCACATAGTATCACCCCACAGTGTTGTGACCAAAATTATATCGTTGTAAGGAACATGTTTTCACATGCATCCTCCTTTCCCTATGGACAGTGGGTTCCCTGAACCGCCAGGAAATCCACAGATGGGTTGCACAGGAGACTCAACTTTTTGGCCAGGTACATTAAAACCTTGAGTCCCACTATGTTCAGTGTCACTATCTCTACTGTGATGCATGATGCGCCTCAGGAGCGGTTAGCAGGTCCCCCCAGCCCTACTCCCTCGCCCTCATTACTCTCCATTACATCTTTGCTATTGGTGGCACAATTATGAGTAGGTTCTGGGGTGTACTCTGACCTTTTTGTTACCACTGCTTTTGCTCCTCTCCTGCCTTTGTTGGACTTCAATTTATTATTGTGGTGCACTTGTGTGCTCTCTTTGACCACATTTTTATTTCGCGCATTCCATTGTTGATTTTCACTCCCCAAACAGGTTGTACTCTGCAATTTTTTTTTGGGGGGGGGTGCCAAACCCCTGTTTTGTCACATGTGCTACAAATTGGGTTTCACCAAATCCACTTTGTTTGGATTAATTGTTTGGCTTTCTGTGGGATTTAATTGTCTCATTGTTTCAAGTTCATCCATGTCTTTCTGGATCTGCTCAGGCAAAATGCATGATTCCACCAAGGCCTTTTCCTTGGCCATGGCCAACTTACAATCTTGTTTGGCCATTTTTTGTTCTTTTGTGGAAATTTGGTCAATTATTTTATATTGTCCAAATTCTCCAAGGTTGAATGCTTGTGTGTTGTCTGTGATTTTGGCGTACTCTGAGTCATCTTTGCCCTTTTCTTCTTCACAGAATTCCATTTCTCCTAGGCCTTCTTTTATGGGACAAGAATGAATCTTGTGCCAAAGGCCTGGCAGTGGTTGCATATGGGGGGTGCGCTCTCCACTGTTGCATGGAAAAATTGGAATTTCCCATCAATAATAAAGGATACAATGTGGGAGATTTTTGTGATATCCTCCACTATCTCCTGGTTTGGGGAAGTGATTGTGATTGCCTTCCTAGTGCTAAGGGTCAGCATCAGCTGGAATCTTTTGCATTTTAAATTGTTTGATTTATCCATAGGATTCCAAGCCTTTCTGGAGATATTGTTTGACTACTGTGCATTTAAGTGTAGTCAAAAGGTAGTCAAAAATTATGAAAATATCTTTGAATTCTGTCCAATGTGTGCATTTGGTCAATACCATACATTGACCGTTGAGAAGGTCAATCAATACTCTGACCTTTTCTGCTTTTTTTGCTTCCTCCACTGTATCAAACCCACAATTTACCCAACCACAGCGGATAGTATGGGTTGTTAAGTACTTCACATGCAGGAATAATTTTTGTTGGGCTTCCACAAATTTTTCCCACATTTCCAGTGCCACTGTACCCAAGAATACATGTATCCTATGTTCAACTGATGACAGTGGTTAAGAGTGGGATATTTTTCATGAAACTACAGACTTTTAACTATAAAAATCCACAAAACCTACAAGGTGCATCACCTCAAATTTTTTTGTTTTTACTATTATTTTTGTTTATTCCTGTGTTGTTGGTGCCTTTTGGCGGTGGAGATCCAGGTCTGCTACCCTTTACTGCATTTGCCCAATTCTTTCCTTGTTTATTAATTGTTCTCATCTCACCTGGTATTGATTATCAAGTTCTGTTTGAATCAAATTGTTTACTAAAAGTGATATTAATTGGTAAAAAAGCTCTAAAAGGTATTATTAATCACAACCTCTCTTAAAGTTTAGAAGCTAAGGATATAAAAATTTGGCATGGAGCTTCTGCTCAAAATTTTGTAGTTAGCTAAGAACTCATCCATTTTATAAATTTTAATATGTTGAAAAGCAGTTTAATTTTACCTCAAATAGTTTCTATTAAAAGATGTAACTTTGACCTTTGTATTCAAAAATTATTCTAAAACCAAGAAATCTACATCCTTGAAATTTGATATATATGTGCAGCTTGGGTGTTTGAATATTAAGTAGATAAGGATTTTTTAACTTAAACTTCACAAAAAAATTGCAAATTATTTAAAGTTTATATATGGAAATCTTATGGGTTTATCTCTAATAATAAAATCTAGTATGCAAAATTTAATCTGTATGTGCCTCTTAGCGTTAGGTTCTCAAGTAGGTAAAGGGGTTTCTGAATTCTAATATTTAACTATAAATTTGCAAATAAATTGTAAGTCAATATATAATAAATTAATGTTGGTATCATAAAAGATATCTCTTAAACCATTAAAGGTAGGAAATTGAGATTTTTCATAGAGGTTCTGTTCCAATTTTTAGTTCCATAAACAAACTGTTTATTTCTAAGATTTTATTATATATATAAAGTTAAATTTGGAAACTTTTTTAATTTCTATTATAAAATAAATCAATTATCATAGTTTTAAAAAAGCAAACTAAAAACAAAATAAAAAACCCTACATTTATGAATCTTGATATGTATATGCAGCTTGGGTGTAGGATTATCAAGTAGATATATAGTTTTAAGCATAATCAACTATAAAATTCCAAAAATATAAAATATATCTATAAAAATAATACAAGAAATTTTTTCTCTTAAATAAAAACCCTACAAGCATGAACTTTGGTATGTTATGCCTCTTGAGTGTTAGGTTCTAAGTAGGCAAAGTTTTTGAATTTTTAAACTGTAACATATATATAAACCTGTGAATCTATATACATAAGCTAGTTTTCATTATATCTTCTAAAACACATAAGTTAGGAATCTGAAATCTTATATAGAGGTTATTAATTCATATGCGCCTACTAAGAAACCTTATAAAAAAGGCTAAAATATATTTCTATAACCAGGTGGTAAAATTCCTATAATATCTCAGCTAGCAGTTTAGTGCTATTTGATTGAATCATTAGGCTTAAAGGTTTTGCTAAGAAAAAGGTGTTTATCCTAGCAGGGTAAAACCTGCAACACTCAAAGGTGGGTTTGATTTATAAAAGGTTTCAAATCCATATTGGATAGGATAAAATCTTTCCCTCCCATCCCTTATTATTATTGTTTCATTTTTAGTTAAATAGAATAAAGATATGGAGATGAAAATAAAAGGAATATAGGGAGGTTGCCTAGTGGGGTGGTTCCTGATACTACAAAATCTTTATCTTTAAAAATGGTTTTTCATTGAGGAGGGTGCCCAGTGGTAATGTATGGAATCAATGACCACCACCTCACAAGTTCAATCCCAGAAAATGAACTTTGGGTAGTGGACAATTTATGCCTGTGTAGGCATTGCACACCAATGTCCAAAACTGAAATAGCAAATAGCAAGATGGTCCATGGAGCTCCTGGCCTATCAGAATGCTGTCATGGAGGTTTACTGGGAATTATCCTATTTTCTTATTTATTCTTATTTCACATTTGACATTAATTGGTTTGTTATCATCCCTAGATCAGCCCACCTCAGATAAATAAAAGGACCTTTAATTTTATTTTATGGTAAATAGCTTAACTGCATGATATAAGCCTTATGACTGGAGGTTTTTAAAGTTTCTTAACACTCTATTTACAGACATAATGTTATTATCATTGTGGCTTTTCATTTAATTTTAAAATATAAAGACTGATGACTATATTACTTAGGTAATAAATGGACTATTCTAATTAAACTTTATATGACAGCAGGCAAATAGCTGATAGATAGATTCAAAATTTATCTGATTATTTAAATCAGTAAGCATTTGTATGTGGCGTATAAAAATTATCATTACTATTTGGGGTGGGCCAAACTGGGATGATACCACACTGATTACTGGGGAATATGAGGGAATCAAAATCGTAATAAAAGGAGGGTAAATCCCTTTAAACCTCCATGCGTGGCATTTAGATAGGTCAGGAACACCACGGACCCCCTAGCTATTCATTATTATGGTTCAAACCATTGGTGCGAAACATCAACACAGTGATAAATGTCCCCTACTCAAAGTTCATCTACAAGGATTGGACTTGGGAGGCTGTCTTCATTGTATAAAAGCATCATATAAGTGAAATTAATGTATATGCAATAATGTTTTTCAACCTCTTTTCCTAAAATACTTAACTAATATCAAATAAACTTAGCAAAAAAACACTAGATATATAAAATTAAAATTATACAGTAGATTGATTAATACAATATTTTCATGTATAAGGTTAGAGGTAGTTTATATTTTATCTAAATAAACTTATTTAGTTTATTTACTGCTCAATTATATGGTAAACTTACTGACTGCCATCTACAATACTTCCTTTTATTGAATTTAGTTGAATTAATTAGTCAAATTTATGGTATATATACTGATTGCCATCTACAATACTTCATCTTAAAACTAGCTTTTTATTGGTCAAATTATCCTAAAAAAAGATAGCCATCTATAAGATTGGTGTATCCCCCCGTAGGTTGAGACTAACTAGTGCTAAAAAAATGATAGCCATCTATAAAAAATTTAAGCTTGTCACACTATGATTTCATACCATTTCCTACATTTTTAATATGCCCCCTAACTATAGGTCATATTATGTAATAAAAGTAATTATGCTAAGAAATTTATAGTTATTTAGTTTATTTGATAGGCTCAAAGGGTTGTTGAGTTTTTAAAATTTGGTCAATTTGATAGGTTTAATAGTCATGGCCTAATCTTTGGTGGTTATCTATAATATAAAAATCTAAAATAAATTAATTTAAAGCATCAGATAATTATTAACACTGTAGCTAGCTTGGGTATCTGGATGCTAGTATTTACCATATATATAGAAGTGTCCTGATTCATCAATGATATGATCAGTAACCTATTTTTATGTCTTTTTTGAATCTGACTTCAGATCACATATTATATATTACTAAGTTGATGAATTGGACTTCAGATTGCACATTGGTTTTAATAGAAATAATTGGTTAAATTCTAAGTTTATGTCATTTCTAATTCAGCTTTGTAACATATATTGGCTGTTATACAGTTGATTTATAGAACTGGGATGCCATTTTGGTTATCACTCAATTTGATTTAATAGAATCAATTGGTTTTGGTCAAGAAGTTGTGGTCTTAATTGATTCAATAGGTTTAAAGGATTTAATCAAGTGGCTGATAATCAGTTGCTTTGATAATTAAATTTGATTTTGCAAGTAGTTGGTGGTTTTTAGTTGATCTGCTAGATCCAATGTTTTTCAATGCTGTTTGGTAGTTATCTAGATAAAAAGATAAGTTCAACTAATTTTTAAACTTATTGATATTATCTATATTTTTAAAAGTTATACTATATCAATTAATCATATAGCCTTCAATAGTCAAATAGTTATCCTATTAGAAGCGTTGATGATACTACTATTAATTCAGCTAAGTTATTTTTGTAGCTGTCATGACTCTGATATGACTGGATGATAAACCCCTAAGTTGGTATGGTGAATTGAGTAGAATCCGCTGAGCTGAGTATGAGTTACAATTTTTGGAGCGCCTTGAGATGAAAAATATCGAATTATAATGAATGGTTATTGGATCGCTTCTATATGAGGTGATTAGGAGACATTGATGTATGATGAATAGTGGTAAATCGCCTCAAATTAGGCAATCGTGAATTTAATGAATGAAGAAATTCTGGAACCAATGAGTTACGGTGAACTGAATTACTAAGCTGAGGAAATGGTATCATACAAAGTTGCTGAGATATAAAAAAGATGAGATGATTGATAGGGTTGGTTGTTAATAGTTTAGAGTGAGCGTAACAGCAAGGATCTGCTGTATTTATTATATTAAATAAAAGAATGTTATGGGAGCATGTGCTTTATATTTATTAAAAAAATCATTCTGTTGCTTTGAGGATGTTAATCATCATATCGTTAGTCCTATTTCTCAGTAGGCAAAACCCTGTGCTAAAATTCTTTGCCGTATCTCCAGAATACTGCCTTTTTTATAACAATGGTGCTCACTACAGGGGGCCCATTGATCAATCAAAAAACAATAAAAAATTCCTCAGTCACTGGCCATGTTTTATCAGGCTTGGTTTGGTAATGAATCCTCCCAACACGCTGCAACCTTTGGATATGTGGAACTCAAGCCTGCCCTGGACACTGTGCTTCAATGGAAGAAGGAGTTTCTGCAGTAGTTTGTATTGATAAGCTGCCTCCGTTTGATCATGATGGGAACATCCATGGATTCTTTGAGTGATTTGAATTTGCAGTAGAAAGAGCTTCAGATTGGCATAAAGCCATATTATTTCTATCCACCTTGGATATTGGAAGCGCTGGCCAAGTTACTTGCTATCTTACTAACAGTTCTGTTATCTATCAAGAAATATAGGAAACTGTGCTGTGGTTGTTCAGAGGAACACTGAAAATGGCACAGCAGAAGGCCAAGTTTTTAACCATCATATTTCAGCATAATGAGACCCTCACCACATTTGCTGATAGATTTATGGCAGAAGCCCATGTGTTATTGGGGCAGGGACTTTAACCAAATCTGATGTATGCATAGCGTTGACCTCCTCTGTGAAACCATACCGTGAGCTTTTAAATGACATGGCTCCATATTTAGATGATGACGTACCCTTTCTTTAACTTATTAAAATTTTATGCCATCTATCCAATACCTTCCCTCCACCCAATATAGAGCGGAAACCTATTGCCTCCACTGCAAGACTTTCTTATTTGGGGAAATTAACCCTCCCTGTTCAGCATCCTTTTAGTAACCCCTGGCATTATTATCACTATATGCCTCACTTCAAACTGATTACCATCAGCAGTTCAACTATTGGATAGGGACTATTTACACCGCTTGGCCCCAGTCCAACTTTTGGGTCAGCACATTTTACAACAATCAAGGATGCAGGTCTTATGGGGTCAATTGTTTTTTGTGCGGTCACTCTGGGCACCAGGCCAGAAGTTGCCTCAATTGTTGGGTCCATTACCTACCACAGGAGCAGTACAATCAGGGAAAAGTCAGAGCGGAGTAGAGATGGGACTCTCTACCTCCGCTATTCTGACTCAAAACGTCCCATTTGAACCTATCCCCATACATTCAGCGGAAGTTCCTCAGTATGACAATGCCTTCCTATATCAGCAGCCAGTGGGAGGGGTGAATGTGTTGATATGAGTGCAATTCAAGGACATGGCGGAAGCAGGCCCCAGGAGCAAGCAAAGCTTTATGCTTTTTAAATGTTTGACCAACTTTCTACAGATGAACCAGATCCATCCGCTGATGCGCTCCTTTTAAAAGAGGTAAACGCTGCCCTCCCTGTGGACGTTATTGTTAAAGAACACTATAAAGTTGGGGATGGTATTATGATTTTCCTTGGTAAACGAGATCCGTTGTTTGTCCACGTTTTAAACAATCAGAATGTATATTAATCTGAGTGTACTTACTGTGACATTGTTGTAGAAAAACCCTGATTCCGTGCTATAATTGATATGGGTGCCCCAATCAACGTAGTGTCCACAAAGTTGGTGGCAAAGTTGGCATTAAAGCCTGACGTGGAACATCATATGGTGTATGGGACTGCAGGCGCAGAAAGCACAGTCTCTGAAGGAGCGTACAGTACGCTACCTTTGCGGTTTGGGTTGATTGTCATTTTAGCCCCAGCCATAGTGCTACCAAACAATAACTATGACCTTTTAATTGGAACCGCCTTTATGCGCCACTTTGCGGCTTTTGTTGATATGATAGTGAAGACCTTTGAAAATTCTGGGGCAGCAGATCCCAATCTAAATCACTTCCAGTAGAATGCCGAAGGATCTGGTGCACATGGGTAACATTAATCTTGCATATAGTGGTAGGTGATTCCAGTTCATTACCATCAACTAAAGAACAAGACCCAGGCCTTTCCCCATCAAATTTATGAATATCAAGGACTACTGCTTAGAACTGTTGGCCCTATATCTATCCCTTCTGGACACCAAGTAATCATAAACACCGAGTTTGAGGTGGAAATGCCTGCTGGGCTATATGGGTAGATCATTGAGCCATATCAGCAATTGCGGCTTGAGCCCCACATGGCCCCAGGCAATATATTTCTAATGCATGGGGATATCAAAGTCTTGGAAGCAAATCTTCAGAATGGACTGATGCAAATCCGCTGACACCAAATAGTGGCGTATTTAAATTTTATCCCAGTTGAGGAGGCCCTCCATGTTCATGAGTTTGGTTCACTGGATGAATTTGGTCTGTCCATTGAACAACAGCTTGGCGTAATGGCAGTTGTACCACATTAAAATTTAATGGGGTTAACAGATGACCAGAAAGATCAAGAGGAAGCCTTATTTCAGAAATATAAAGAGATCTTTGCTGTTGATGATCATGGCTTAGGATGCGCGTGGGGAGTGATCCATCAGTTGGACACTGGGGATCATCCCCCATCAGATCTCAGCCAATCTGCCAATCTAGAGCAGCAGAAGAAGTTGTCATGGCAGAAATTAATAAACTGCTGGAACAAGGAATTCTTGAACCATCAAAGAGCCCATGGGCTTCCCTGTCCTAATTGTCAAAAAGAAGGATGGTACCAAACAGGTAGTAATAGACTACTGCAAGCTCAACAGCATTACGAAAAAGGACTCATACCCTTGCTGTGAATTGATGATGCTTTGGACCAGTTAGGAGGAGCTCATTACTTCTCCACAATGGATTTGATATCTGGCTATTGGCAGATCAAGTTACCTGAAGCAGAACAGGAGAAATGCGCCATTATCACGTCAAAAGGGCTTTTTCAACCAACACATATGCCACAAGGGCTGTGTAATGCCCTGGCTACATTCCAATGGGTGATGGACACTATCCTTGGCAACTTGAGCTGTCATGCGTTCTTGTATACCTTGACGATATCAACGTTTTTCCGCACATTTTCTGAGCACCTTACCCATTTGGAAGAGATATTACGCCAGTTGGCTGAGGCCAACATCAAAATAAAGCCCCATAAATGCCACTTTTTCAAGGATCAGCTAGAGTACCTTAGTTTTGTGATAGATGCAACAGGTCTGCGGCCCCAACCAGCCAATGTGAAGGCCATCTGGAAGATGACTACACCAAACAGTAAGTGAGATATACAAGTATTTTTAGGGATGGTCAGCTACTATTGCCGCTTTATACCCAACTTTAGTTGTATTGGAGGTCCGCTGTTTTGGTTATTAAAAAAGGATGCCACGTTTTAATGGATGGAACGCCGTCAACGCTCCTTTGATACACTACAAACAGCGTTGATCAATGCGCCAGTACTATGCTACCCAAATTTCAAAAAGGATTTAATCTACAGACGAATGCATCCCTTTCTGCTGTGGGGCAGTTCTGTCCCAAAAAGATGGCAAAGGGGAGGAGCACCCAGTTGCTTACTGCAGTTGAAGCCTGAATAGCCACAAACGTAATTATACCATGACCAAGCATGAGTGCTTAGCGGTGTCTACACTTACAAGCAATTCAGAGTATATTTGCATGGCATAAAGTTTAAAGTCATAATGGATCACGCCTCATTATGATGGTTGCAGAACCTTAAGGAGCTGGAGGGGCATCTAGCACAATGGGCCCTTAAACTGCAGGCTTTAGATTTTGAGATTCTTCAATGACTGGGAGCCAAACATCAGAATTCAGACTGCTTGTTAAGATTATAAACAATTTCAGTGACAGTGGATCTTAGTGACATCATGTATGATAAGATGCTTAGTGGTAAGTACAATGATGAGCCACCACAAGTTGTAAAGGCGTTGAATGAAATGCAATCCAATACTTTTCAGTGGAATGGTGAGTTTTATTTGTGGATTGGTGATTCAACAGTGAACTTTCTAAGACCCTCAACACAGCATGATATTATCATGAGCACACATAAGGCCATCAGACATGGTGGTGTGCGCAAGACAATGGAATTGTTGCAGCCTCAGTATTACTGGGAAAGCATGAACTTTGATGTGCTTGATACTATCTCCTCCTGTCACCAGTGCCAAGTGGAAAAGCTGGTCCACCAGAAGACCTCGTACCAGTTAGTGAAGCTGCACTTTGCTTGGCATACAGTTTCCATGGATGTCGTCAGCCCTCTGCCAACAGGAGCTAACCAGTCCAAGTAGATTTTGGTGGCAATTGACCACTTAACCCGGTGGGTTGAAGCAAGAGCAATACGAGATTTGGGGCAGTCACAGTGGCCAAATTTATAATGGAATGCATTTTTCAGTGGCATGGCTGCCCTCAGTTCCTCCTTACTGATAATGGAACTAACTTCACTTCCCGCATCCTCCCAAAGCTTAACAAGCTGATGGCCATCTGCAGGGTTTTGAAAACCAAATACCACCTCAAGTCCAACAGAATTGTTGAGCGGGTCAATGGGGCTTTAGTGAATATACTCCATAAATTAGTAGCAGATTGACCCTCATATTGGAGCTCCCTTCTGTCCACCAACATCTTCACCTATAATATTAGTTATCATTCTGCCACGGGGAAGAGTCCCTTCCAATTACTATATGGATGACACCCTTCTCTTCAGGCACTGCTATATTCCTGTGTAGAAGATACCTGCGGAATGGATCCTTAACGTTATCTGATAACTCTAGCTGACATATTAATCAAATTGCAAACTTAAGCATACTCATTCAGTTTAGCCAAGAAAAAGAATCAAGCTGCTGATCAGGTACAGCATAGCAGGTTAGCCCAGTTCAAAGATGGGGACATGGTTCTATTTCATGATCAACACGGTTTTGTGTAAGCACAAGGTGGTCAGTATTAGGATTAAGCTATTTGAAGTTATACTGAGAAGACAGGTATGGATTCATATACTATCAATGACTCCACAAGTGGTTATATCATCAACTGAGTGTGCGCAAAGTTCCTTCCTGGTGTATAGTAATAGGAGCCTTATTGTTCAGTCAAGGAAGGTAATGTCATAAAACTGATATGACGGGACAATAAATACTAAGTCATTATGGTGGAATGGATAGAATCCGCCAAGCTGAGTATATGTTACGATTTTGGAGCGCCTTTAGATGAGGCAATATCAAATTAGAATGGATGGTTATTGGACTGCTTTTATATGAGACTATTAGGAGATATTGAATTATGATGAATAGTGGTAAATCGCCTTAAATTAGGCGATCATGAATTTAATAAATGAAGAAATTCTGGAACCAATGAGATATGGCGAACTGAATTACTAAGCTGAGGAAATGGTATCATCCAAAGTCGCTGAGATATAGACAAGATGAGATGATTGATAGGGTTTGTTGTTAGTAGTTTAGAGTGAGCAGAACAGCGAGGATCCACTGTATTTATTATATTAAATAAAAGAGTGTTATGAGAGCAAGTGCTCCATATTTATTAAAAAGGTTATTTTGTTGTTTTGAAAACGATGATCATCATATCATTGATCCTATTGCTCAGTGGGATGAACTCTGTGCTAAAGCCCTTCGGCATATCTCCAGAATACCACCAAATTTATAACTTTAGCTAAATTAATCTAATAGGGTTTTAAAACTTCCTAAACTTATTGATAGCCATCAACCAATATTGTTGGATCTCACTTGTGGTATTAGCTCAATTTGTGCTTTCATAATTAGATCCAACAATATACAAAATTATAAGCCTAAAGTCACAAGTAATCCAGTAATAATAAAAAACTAAAGTTAGACTATGCTATCATTTTAATAAAAGTTTTAATTTATTTGATAACTTGAAGTGCTTTTTATATGATAGTAATTAAACATAGCCCTAAATAGGATTGAATGAAGTATTGTTATACATGGATAAATTAAGGTTTTTTGTCATATGATAAAGTATTTTCATGGCCATTTGTTATATATCTGATATCTTAGAGGTTTTTATGGTCTATGAGTGGTTCAAATTTGAAAACATTATGTCTCTATTCCAAATATTGTATTTTAATCTAATTACAGTACTAATACATCAGCGCATAAATTTTGGATTTTAGATAATATACAGTATGATTTAAAATAGCTTACATCATCCAAAATTAAATGTAGATTTCATTATTGAGTCAATAAGCTAATTATTTGATTGATTATTTATCAGATAAAGTATCCAATGAATTTAAATTTTTTGTAAATGATAATTAAAAATAGCATTTGAGTTCAAAGTTAATTCTTAAACCCTCTTTAATTTTATTTAACTGAGATAAGCTGACCAGGGTCGGACATTACTGAACTAAAAACTAAAACTAAAAATAATGTAACTAATTGATTCAAGCAAATTGCCCAAATGAGCGGATTGAATGAAACACGCCAAATGAAACAACCAACCAGGTGGGCAGCGGAGACCAATTTTTCTCCATGGCGGAAGGGGAGGAGGGATTGGGGGGCTCATCTTCAGCAGCAGCTTCCTCATCCCAGAGTAGGGTACGTGTCAAGGTGGATAGCAAGGGCGTCAGGGCATCAGCGGTATGTGGTTTGATATCACTAATGATTGGTACTTCCAAGGAATTGCCAACTACAAAAATTGCGGTGATATATTTGGCTAAAACTTTTTCAGCTTTAATACAGGCGTCTGGTAATTTAATGAACGTGGAAATATTGGTTCAGGTAATCTTAGCCTTAGGATTCCATGCTACAGTTACCACCTCTGGATACCATTGTTGACATTTTTGTGTAATTGATTCATATTAATCTTACTTTTTGGGGTAAGATTTACAGGGATAACAGGAGGTGGAATACCTCCTGTGGGCATCGCCACTGATTTGGTGGCAGCCTTGCAGAGAGGCTGATTTTTGGTGTGGCAGCTGCTTCTACTTCAAGCTGGTGGTCGCTGTAGAATGATTCAGCATTTGGCTGTGGGGCATATAAATAAGGGGGAAATTTGGCATCCCATTCTGCATTACAGAACCACTCACTTTGCAGAGATGATTCTTCAATGAAATTACCTGATTTGCCAATTTTAGCCAAAAATTCCCATGGGTTCTGGTTGAATTGAATTGGGGAATTGGCCTATGGTTGATGTTTGGTTGATTCGTTGGAGGAAGCATGGGATTGAAAAGGGGTCCAATCTGTGCTTGATTGGGCGGAGCATTTATGGCACTGGGACGAGGAGGAGGCTGATTGGTGGCTGCAGGTGCAGCTGCAGCAACTGGCTTTTGGGGAGGGGGAGGTAAGATTGTACCCCATGCAAGAACTGGCACGGAGTGGGAAGTAGATTGTGGGTCAGCAGGCAAAAATTCAATCTGTTGGAAGTAACTAAGGAGGGGCAGTTGCGTTTTGAGTGGTCCAACTTGAAACAGGATGGGAAGATCATCCGCCCACCCTTGATGCGGGCCCAAAACAGATGGTCAGGTGCAAAAGGAATGATGGCATGAGGGGGAATCAAAATTGCAATTTTACTAGATTCAGGGCTGATTGTGGCATATGCCCGAGGCCCAGCGAGGCGTGTGGCTTCATTTGGGATCACAAATTGTAAGATGGGGTTGGAGCCATAGGCTGCCAAACCGTCCATCAGCTCCTGGTGGAGCACCGCAGGGGGGAGGTGGGTGGGCAAACCAGCAAACTGGACCACCAAAGTGGTGTCTGCTGGGAGCCAGGTCCAAATTGTGGGAAGAGAGGTACCCTGGAATACAAGGGGTACAGTTGCTGCAGTGGTGGCGTCAGCTTTGCAGGTGAAACTGAGGTCAAAATACCCCTTGTAGGGGCATAAATCAATAAAACTGGTGGGAATCATCACTTCCTGTGCCATTTCAATAATGGCTTGGTCATGGTATGGGAAGAGTTTCCCATAGTTGACCCATAGGCCATAGTGCATGTTGCTCTAGGGGAGCACCAGGGGGCAGTGAGGTACCACTTAGGTATGAGTGAGGTGGGCTTTGAGATCCTTGGGAGGAATGAATCATCCCATGGGTTTGGTATGACTGGGTGAGCCAGTTTGAGCGCATTTTCCTAATGGCTGGAAAATGGCAGGGGTAGTTTCACCGCTGCCCCACGCTGGAGCAGCTGGCGGAGAATCCAAGGACATCAGAGTGAAACAACAGCGGGCTATTGAAATTTACTTTCTTGTTTTTCCATATAATTTGCTTAGAAAGTTACGCTGAGCGGAAAGTCTTAAACCCCCTTTTAAGTCAATCTGATAATTGATTTAAACTTATATCTTCATGAGGTTTTATATAAAAAACTGATGATATTTTAGAGACATTTAGTCTCATAATGCTTTTTAAAAAGTATTTGAGTTGGGTCAACATTGGGACAAATATACTACATCAAGAATTTTTCTAACCAGTACAGTTTTTGAACTTTTATTGAACAAAGCCTGCACTAGGGTGGAAGCAGGAATTACCCTGCCAGGCTAACCACCTTCTCATAATGATTTTTAGGTTTGTCTAATTGGTTTTTTAAGAAGCTTATTTGCTCATCAGATAATCCTTTTAATATACTTCTGATTGCTCTCTTTAGATTTAATAAAATTCAAATGTTCAACATTTATAAATGTTAAAATACATCAATTTAAATCATATAATATTAGAAATGACTTGAGTGGTTTCAGACATATGGTGTGCCAAGTAGAGACTTGGCTTTCATTGGGGGTACTCCAATACCCACAATACCATCCATAATCCACATGTAATCACCAGTCTGAGGATGCGCAAAATAGGATCAACTGGGGTAGAGGTTCAGGAAAACTGATTGAAAACATCAGTCCAACTCTGACTACCAGTCTGAGGACAGGTAATAGTTTTGCCCATGCCTCTCAGGGAGTAGGGAACCCATGGACTCCAATGGGGAAATTCTTGGAGATCACCCAGAATTGGACTCCGTGTTAGAGCTGGACTGGTTCTGCACCTGATATTAAGAGGGGCTCAATGAATTGGCTTCTATTATGTTGGTGCTATCATAGGATCTTTGCTCTGTTGTGGTAGTTTTTTAAGGTGGGGATGGTCCCTGATAGGTCAATTCATTTTGATCAGATTGGAGTCTCAGGCGGGGGTCATTGCCCGCTGGCCCAGGGGCGCAGATTGGTAAGCTAATTTCCCAGGGTAAGCATCTTGGTTTCCACTTCCAGGTGAGGCCAGTGCCATAAACAACAAGTAGATGGCAACCTCTACCACAGAGAACAGGGAGTGAGGGCCCTCCATTGGTCAAGAAAGTTTCATTGGGGGAGACAGGATTTTAACTTGATAAACTTAGAAGTTGGCCTGAATGGAAA
The DNA here is from genome assembly GCA_022478985.1 of Massospora cicadina. Taxonomy (NCBI): domain Eukaryota; kingdom Fungi; phylum Entomophthoromycota; class Entomophthoromycetes; order Entomophthorales; family Entomophthoraceae; genus Massospora; species Massospora cicadina. Next base: position 65,165 of record JAKSZP010015990.1, on the reverse strand, counting down.
GGTGAGAATTAACGTTTTATTTGAGGCGATTACAAAATACTCCAGCACTTTACTGTGGGAAAAATTGCTGTATTTATATAGCGTAAACCATGGGGAAGGGAGCATGTCCTAGTATGACAACCAGTTTTCTGGTGAATATTCCCCAGGTAGTGGTTTATTTGCATTATTTCTTGCATGTTGCCCATAGTTATCAGGGCCTCCAGAATTTAATGCATCAGATAGTTTATGCCTCATTGCAATTTGATAATCTTTTTTGGCCTTTTCCAGCATTGAGTTTTTCACCCATGTGGTTTCACTTTCGCAAGATTTTCTCACTAGTGTGTTCAGTTTATTTTAAATTCATTTTCTTTGGGCTTTCCCTTGATTGGGTGCAGTGATTTTGTCCCTTCTGAGAATTTGAACAATGTCTGGTGGAAAGGGCGTGCACTTGTCAGAATAGTTCCCAATCTTTCTAATGTATTCTTTGGCGGATTTCATGGTAGTTAGGGGTTTTAATATGCACTGTTGCGCAGGTGGGGATGGCGCTGGGGGGAGTGGCGTCCACCCACCACTCATTGAGGGTGTGCCCCAGTCTGCTATTTTCCAGGAACAATGCTCTAAGGCCATTTCATTTTGTGTGAAAGGGGTGTATTTTCCTATCCAACCTGATGATGGCGTCAATGATCCTTACAGGTGATGATACCATAGCAAAGCAAATGCAAAGTTAATATATGTTATATTAGTAGGTAGCTAACAGCTTCCACCCCTAGTGCAGGTTTTGAGTTCGAAACCTGTTCTGGCTAGAAAATTCTCAGTGTGGTATATTTATCCCAAGGTCGACCCACCTTAAATACTTTTTTTATATTAGTAGGTAACTGCAGCATCACTCACATTTGTTTTAATAGCTAGTTACTATATTAGTAGATAAAAGGTATGTTAATTTATCCAGCGTTGCTTAGAGTCAAAAGTTTTCTACTCATAGCCCACCATGTTACAGCATTAAGCAAAGATGGCATGTTTCAAAAGGCTCATTGAAAGAAGGTGATTTTTATCAATTATTTTTAGTTTTTATATTATTGATAATCCTTATTACCCGGCATTTTTTGTGGGTTTGATTTAACAGATAATATTAATTTTGTTATTAAAGTAGGACATATAAAAATGATTAATTATTTTGTTTTTATATTGATTGATGCCATCAATGAGGTTTAGGATTAATCAAACCTATTAAATCAGCTATAAACAACTACCTATTCTCCTAAAACCAAATGAACTTATTGAATTAACCTAAAACTATCAATCACTTGGGTAAAACCATTAGAACTATCAAGCAATATGCTTATTTAATTGCAAAGCTGTAAGTTTATACTAATTACCATAGAAACATATATGTTTCATGCTTTTTAAATATAAAACTTTTTATTTTATTTAAAAAAAATTAAAAATCTGGCTTTGAGGTACACATGGACACACTCAAATCCACTTATGTTAAAATTATAAAGCTCCATGTGCCATAATTTTGGCTGGGTATTGCACACACATACAAGTAAATACTTGCTTTTATTATTATAGATATAAATTATCACCTCAGATTGAGGTTTATCTAACAAAGCATTCTGTTTATTATAACTTTATAATCAATACAATAAAAGAACTTGGAATGCAAATAAAAATTTTGAGGAGGTTTATAGGTATTGAGACTGGACTATAAGATAGATAAAATGTCTAGATAATATATATAATTGCTTTAGTAAGGATTGAAAGAGGGAAGTATATAGAAATAGAGTTATTACCAATAAAGATATAATTTTAAAAAAGAATGTATAATTTACAGATGACAGTATTTAGAAAGGTTACAGAAATGAGAGCCTAAACTATAAAATTGTAGATAGTTAGATTGCACCTAACATTGTCTTTATTTATAGTAAAAATGGGATTATGTTTAATTAAACTAAACTGTAATAATCAATTTTTTATTTGAGGTGGGCTGACTTGGGGGACTTTACCCAGAACTAATGGGGAAATGTTAATGTATTGATAGATAGAATACAAAGATAAGTCTCAGTAAACATCCAAATGCAGTGTTCTGATAGGCCAGGAACACAAGGGCCGCCCTGAATTTTCTATCTCAAGTTGGGGAATTGGTGTTAAACGCCAAACAGCAATAAATTGTCCACACACAAAGTTCATCTACTGGGATCAAACTTGGGAGGCAGTTGTCATTAAGTCTATACTAATCCAATGGGCGCCCTCCCCTACAACTCTAACAATTATAATTAGATCAAATTAGCTATAGTTTTTTTAAAAAAGTAAGTAATAGAATAGGGAGTTTATAGAAAATAAAGAAAAGGATAATACAGATTAACTTATTAATGTAGCTTTGTTTAATCTTAAGTGACAGGTTATATGATGTCATGGAAGTAGATGATAAAAAGAATAATGGGCTTTCAGCTTGGGTGAATTAAAATCCAGTGGATAGTCTAAATGTTAAGGGCATAGAACAATAAATTATACTAAAAAAGAATTCTTTTTGGTTTTTTGTGAGGAAGGTAGTACAAGATATCAAATCCTCTACAAAAAATCAGATTGCTTTAATGTAGTGACCACATTTTTGGTAGGGTCAACCTTCAAAGGCATTAGAGGCAAGGAGGTAACAGCACCTTAGGGATATGCAGTTACATGCCTTTGTTTAGATCAAAAGAATGTATAGTTTTGATAATAGATCGAACATGTAAATTTTGTCAAAGGATTGAATAACATAATGATCATCTCAGTGTGTTGACAAGTCAGCAGATTCTAGGGTCATAAATTAGTGGGTAGAATAGTTGATAAAATGACGTTTGTTGCTTAGTTGTTTCTCATATAGGGAAATGTGGTTAAACTGTGGCATAGTTTTTGAACGCCACTGTAAGTTCAGGTGAGCTCATCTACGCCTTTACTGTAAGACGTTCCCTTTTCTCACAAAAAAGACACAAAAAAGGTGGACATCCCCCTTTTCACCCTGGGAGATCTTGCTCATGTGGTGGATGAATGATGGGTTATGACCTACATGCGAAGATTCCTCCTTACCTGCCATATTTAATCATATGCGTGCTTCTCAAGCAAGTTGGAGAAGTGTGTGGTCATTGTGGGAAGAGGACACTGGCCAAAGGAGAGGCTAAATCAGTCGCTCCAGCTCCAATGTCAGGGTCCACTGAAGGGGCAAAGGATCTTAAGCAATTTTGAACCAGCTCTAATGGTAATTTCAGGTTGCGCCAATGAACGAAAAATCCAGGTAATTTGGGAGAACAGAACCCAGTGAAACTGAATGTGGGAAATCAATTTGATACCCAGTGGGATAGGGCCCCCATGCTCAGCCATGGGCGTTTCCAGTCTCCTACTGAACAAAGTGACACTGAAACAAGCAAAATCATGGTGGAAGGAACAGTTAAGTTGCAGAACTCAAATTTGATTTGGATCCCAGCGAAAGGCCATTTTTGGTGTCAAGTTTAGTTGCAATATTTCGTTATGCTAAGATCAGTTGGTCTCATAACTTCTTTTTTAGTACTAGATGGTCCCAACCCAAGGGGGGATTCATCGATGTACCCCTCATAACTTCTTAATTCATGTATTTTGATATATTCCAAAGCCCCTAGGCCTTAAGGCAACCATCCCTCATTGGTTTGGCTGTCATTCAATTCTTTAGTTTTAGTTTACAATAAAATACCCTTTCCCAACTGTTGAGATTCTAATATGAATGGATGATAGGCTCTAAATAGCCATGACAGATTGGCTAGAATCTGCAGACAATAATTGTAGAGTATTAATAATTGAGCGTTTTGGGATGTGACAATAATGGGGTCAAACGGATGGTTATTAGATCACTTACAAATAAGGCGATTATGAGATGTCAATGTATGACAACTAGTTGGTAAATAGCCTCAAATTAAGTCGATTATGAATTTAATACCTAATAACCTCTGCCAGAACCAATGAGAATGTGGCAGAATGAATTACTAAGCAGAATGATAAGTATTGACTGAAGTTGCTGAGATATCAGCAAGATGAGATGATTGATAGGGTTGGTTGTTAATAGTTTAGAGTGAGCGGAACAGCTAGGATCCGCTGTATATATTATATAAATAAAGAGTGTCTTTGGGGTAATTGCTTCCTATCTATTAATGTTTATTACTTGTTTTGAGAATGACGATCATCATATCATCTGTCCTATTTCTCAGTGGGCTTAACCCTGTGCAAAACCCCTTTGGCGTATCTCACCAATTCTGCCAAAATTACAACACCAACCAAAATCTACTTTTATTGATTTTTCTATATTCTTTACCTTAGCAACCCTGAACCATGTTTCTCAGATTGCATTACAATTGGGCCCTGGTGGCCGTGCTCAACACGCTGTCCCCCACCTTTGTTGTATAGGGATATCAAATGCATGACCTATTGGGGATATCCTTGTTTGCCAGTGCTCTCTGGCGAAAATATGCCAATGATGTTGGAGATCTTATCTCCCGCTGGTAGAGGTTTCATGATCACGCCAACCATTCTATTACCTGTGGCTCCATGGAAAATCCTGGCCCCACCATTGTATCTGATGAGTTCCACGTTTTCAAATCCTTGAGGCCCTCAGGGGCCGTTATCTGGTTGCTTGTTGGATTGATGGTTATGGCAGCCACCAGCCATCATCCTCTGTTTGCTTCCCTCCCGCCTATTTATCAAGTCGCTTGGACAGCAAATGCCCTTGGCATTCTGGATTGTCTTCTGGGTGCTCGAGCACCACAACTGGCAGGCCAGTCTCAATTTCATATGCTGGTTCCATGTTATAATTGATCAACCCTAGTGTCCGCCATTTCTGCCATTTCCGCCCTTCTGTTCAAGTTGGGTGAAGCAGTGGTTTCTGTTTATTGGATGATCTTTCAGTTGGTGCTTAGCCTCATGCTGTTCATTTGGTTGGCTGTTGTGTTTGTGTGGTGCTCCCAAGTGGCAGTAGGGGAGTTTCTCGCAAGCCATGTTGTCCCAGAAATTACAGCCTCTGTTCCAGCGCACACTAAATGGGTGGGCTCATCATCTCCTTCCGTTGAGATTTCCACCCAGGTGCTCAATGCCCTCACTGAGCTTCAAGTGCGATTAATGATTTACCTGACAGGTTCCTATACCATGAAAGATGCCCAGCAGAGTGTGGCTTTGTTGGACGCGGTGGAAGGTGACGCCCACCGTTGGGTGCAGAGTATCCTGCGCTCAGCCAGCCATGATGGGGTTTTGACTCCCCTGATCATGCTGGTATCATCAGTACTCAGGTGCCAGTGGCAAGATTGGCTCTTTGCTTCAATTATTTTCCCTGGGCGCAGATGCATCTAACATGACTTCATTTGAAGCATTCCATGAACAAGCCCCTGCATTCAGCCTTCCACTAGACGTCATTATGACTGTATTCCAAACTGGCTTGGATTCCACGTCTGCTAACCATGCCATTTGGGCCACACTATGCAAGACGGTGGAACAATTATGCATAAAAGCAACTTCTATTGGTGCCACACTCTGCTGGGTGTCCCCTGGAATGGGGGCTCATATATCTCCATTGGCTCCCCAGTTAATGGAAGCCCACCATGAGGAGATCGTGAAGTGGTACCCTGGTCAGGTCTCCAACTCCCTGACTGATCCAGTTCCCCTGCCTGACCCAATGATTATTACCACCCAACTGGCGGAATTGCGGGCTCTTGTCAATAAACAAAATTTTGCTTATTTTTTATTACCATTGGAAATCTGGATGTGTGCACACTGAGTGTCATTTGAGGCCTTGGTTGACATGGGCATGGCGGGAAACTTCATGAGCTTGAAGCTGGCGCAGCAGCTTGAAATGGACTTGGATATAAGGGCGTTGGTGCTGGGTGCGTCATCTGCTCCAATGTAATGCTTTAAGGTGACGCCGGTGGCCTTCTTGGTACATCAGTTTAGTTTCTGTGATCAATTTGCATCGGTGCCCAATCTGCTATTTCCAATCATTTTGGGGTGGCCTGATGGCGGAGCCTGCAGATGAAGATCTATTTTAACTCAGATATGATGTTTTTCATAAATACCCAGGTGGGATGCAGTTTTCCCTTATTAACACTCTTACTATGGCTCAGGCCATAGCTCCATCACTACGCTTGCTTCTCCCTAAGGTTTCCACTCAATTTTCCCCCAGCGTTGGTGGCATACCAGGATGTATATGATTTAGAGAAACAATTGTTTTCTTCTGTACTCCAAATATAATTTAGCATTTTGCTTGATAATAGCCATGATCAATATCAACTGTTCGCTGTATCCTTACATGGCGGAGGAGGACAAGTGTAAAAATTTACTCCATTGGGTTGATTATCAGAGGTTGACCCTAGTAATCTTTCTACTGTGCAGGTTCAATTTCCCTGTGCACCTCACGTTGTAAGAATATATGAGGTGTGGCAGAAAAGTAATTAGACTGGGAACACTGCAAGTGATCTGACAACGCTGCGCTGTTGTCCTTGACAGAGCACGTGTATCAGCCCCCTCCCATCTCTCAGTGTGAGTTTCAACTCCTTCTGTTAACTACATGATTGTTGTGACTGCTATTAGTAAAGTTGTGTTTTGGTTGTGCATCACGCAAAATGGAACAGCGTAATTTGCAGCAACGTTGTGCCATTAAATTTTGTGTTAAGCTTGGAGAATCGGCAAGTGTGATGTTTGAAAAGTTAAAACAAGCGTATGGGGAACATTCTTTATCCCAAGCTCAAGTTTTTCGCTGGCATAAATCATTTTTGGAAGGCAGAGAACACGTTGAAGATGAACACCGCTCAGGGAGGCCTTCAACTTCTAAAACTGATGAAAACATCGAATGTATGAACACTCTTGTGAGATCAGACTCTCGATTAACATTAAGAATGTTGAGTGAAGAATTAAATTTGAACAGATTTACTGTTCATCAAATTTTGACTGAACATTTGCACATGCGAAAGGTCTGTGCCAAAATGGTGCTGACAAACCTCACAATTGAGCAGAAGGACAATTGAAAAAACAAGTGTCTTGATCTTCTTGACAGAATCGCCAATGAGCAAGATTTCTTTAGTCATGTAATCACAGGTGATGAATCATGGATTTTTCAATATGATACTGAGACCAAGAGGCAAAGTGAGGAGTGGCACACTGCAAGTTCTCCTCAACCAAAGAAAGCTTGAATGAGCAAATCGAAGATCAAATCAATGTTGTTTTGTTTTTTTGACAGAAGGGGAATCGTCCACAAAGAATTTGTTCCTCCAGGACAAACTGTCAACCAAGTTTTTTATAAAGACGTCCTTGAAAGGCTCAGAAAAAGGGTCATTCATGTGAGACCGGACATTGCAGACAAATGGATGCTCCATCATGACAACGCCCCATGTCACACTGCCCTCTCCGTCACAGAATTTTTGACCTCAAAAGGCATTCCTGTGGTTTCCCAGCCCCCCTATTCACCTGACCTCAGTCCCTGTGACTTTTTCCTATTTCCTAAACTGAAAAATGTCCTCAAAGGACGGCATTTAGGGACTTTAGAAAACATCCAAAAGAGTGTAACAGACATGCTACAGACCATACTGGTTGAAGACTTCCAGCGCTGCTACCAACAGTGGGAACAACGTCTCCATCGGTGTGTAGCTGCCCAAGGGAACTACTTTGAAGGGGATAAGATTGATGTTTGAAAAAAATAAAAACTTTGGTAAGTAAAAAATCAGTCTCATTACTTTTCTGCCACCCCTCTTATATATAATTTAATAATAGTATGACGACTATTATCCATAGTTGAGTTAGAATTATTTTCAGGCCCAATGCTTCAGCTGGTATTTCCAATTAATACTTGATATTGTATTCATAGGGATTTGTTTCTTGTAATCCTGTCCACTCAATCTTCATTAAGCTCCTCTGATGGCAGTCTCCTTCAGCCCAACACACAGTCAGCAGCAATCCCTTAGCTGTGGTTCCCTTCATCTCTAGATCCCCGCTCAGATCTCTACTCTTCTCTGAGAGTCTACCAATTATTGCCTTCTGCAATAAGATTTTTGAGATGGAATCTTCACGCTAGATGCTGATAGTCTAACTATTACCAAATCTACAATAAAACTAATAATGTTCTAAAGTAGTTTTGTATAAGTGTATAAGTGTTTTTAACTATATTTTATTAGAGTGAATCCTAGGGAATTTATAGGGGATTCAGTTGTCTAACCCTCGGTTGACACCTCTTCAATGAAACAGCAGTTGCCATTGAATCACCCTTCCTCATCTTGGCAGCGATGGTCTTCCCCATCCTGGCTAGGATTTCGATGTTGGACATCCTTGAGACCTCAAACAGAAAGAGTCGGAAATATGTCCCTAACGTTTTCCTCTCAATCCAAGCAAATCAACCATAATTGGCTAGCAACCTGTTTAGGTAATGGGACTTTTTACCCATTATGGCAGGTCACTTCACCAACCAATCAATTCACTAGTTGCAGGTGGCATCACTTGCCTCACAACTCATTAAACATTCCCAATCAGTCAGTGATGAAACCTGACTGATCCCAATCAGTACACCTGATAGTTAATCACTATCAGATGCCCCTATTTCGTTGGCTGCTCCACCTGATGAGATATTAGGTAATCATCCAGATCGATCCCCGATGTATACAACTAGACAAATATCCTAAAATCCCCCAAATGTAGTTCCTTCAAAATTTGGGTCAACCAATTTCCAATTCACTTCACTTTAGGGAATTTTTCCCCTAGCAATACCAGGTAATCTAGCAGGCTGGGAATATGGGCAAAAATCCAACACATCTCCCCTCTTGCCTAGATTTCCAGCAAGAAAAGGACTGGGCATGGAAACACCGCTTTGGACACCTGGTCAAATACATCATTGGTTCAATAGGAGTACACTCATCAATACTCAACGCTGCTCAGGATGACCTTCAGCATATGGCATTCCTCCTCTTCCTCCTTGCTACTGCCTACTCAGAGCGCGGTCCCCACAACCTCTTGTCATGCCAGGCTGATCATTTACTCATGACAATATTTTTCCCAGGATCCAGTTTTCCCCCCATCAGGGTATATGACCCACTGTCATATTCAGGTTTCTTGGTCCGGCGTCCTCAAATTCCTGAATTCTCCTCATCCTAGACAGGAGACTCTTGCCATTGATGTTCATTTTTGCAGCTTGATTAAGAATACTTATTTATGTTTGCCTTCATTATTTCACTAATAACCTTTTGGCTGTAAGTCATTCTTAATCCTTCCCTCAGAAAGCTTATTTCATTAATTTTATGAAATTAATTTCCCAAAATTAGAGCCTAATGAATTGTAGGGTGCATAATGTCAACTTCTATATAAGTCCAACATCCCCACTCTAGTCCTGCTCATATGTCAAACTCAGAATCTCATTATCAGCAACTTCTGAACAGTCTGTCAGATTTGGACCTCCGCCTCTTCCAACAGATGAGTCAGGATGCTCAGCAGAACCTCTTCTATGGTCCTTCCAGGACTCATATGCCTAGTCTGGTGCAAGGGGCTAGTCCTTCCATTGAGTTACCAGAAATGGTATCCAATCCCACCGAAACCAGGCATGCCATCATTTTGAATAACTCTTGGCCAATCTTCCCTTACAGTCAATCCCCAAGTTGGACTTCAAAACCCTTCTGGATTTGGCTCCTTTCAATGAGGCTCTGAACATCATCGTTGATGCTCCAGAGGTTATGCCAACTGCTTTAGATTGTTTGTTCCTGGCTGGGTCAGATTTGCTCCCTGAGTTCCTCTTCTGACTCAGTCAATTTTACCAACCCGCGGTGCTGGTTTCTGAGCTTTCAATTGGGAACAGCATTCATTCCGAGCTCCCCTATGCTGAACTTCAAGTGCAAGTCACTGAGGCATTGTCATTAGCGCTGAATCCCTCAGATCTGGACAACCTTCTGGATCAGGATACTGCCACTTATGCTCTCCACTTTGTCAGCCAAGTTCTTCAAAGTTGGTCAATGAAGCTTCCAGCCTCACCTGATTTTCATTGGTCATTCAGCTTCAGCTTCTGCGAAGCCCATAGTCATCATTTACAGGATGCAATCCATTCTTTGCACAACTACCTCTTCTCTGGAGCTTCCCATCACTATCTTCCATTGATGGCACTAATTGAGGTATGATTCAACAACCTCCCTCGAGTATTCCTTCTTCACTGCTGGCTCACATGTCCGGTGTTCTTGATGAGGCCCATCAGCAGGCACTCAAGACAAATCTTCTGGTGCCAGTGCCTTATTGGGATTACTCAGGGCTATTCACCAATTGCCTCTTCCTTTATTGCTGTTTTCCACCCCACTCCAGGGTTTTGTAATTGGCATCTTCCAACATATCCATTTCCCTTCCCCTAGTCACGTTCTCTCAGGGCTCAGCATCAGCTCAACAAACGTGGTTTCGTGTAGGACTCGCCCTTGCAAGTGTCCAATTGCATACTAATTTTGATGGGCTATTCCTTCCTACCGCGATCCATCCTCCCTCCCCCAAGAGGTGACATAGGCGGAATCATCCCCACACTGAGGACAATCAATAAAAATAAAAATTTATAAATATATCAGCTCTCTCTTTTTTTCCAATATCTTTTATTAATTTTTTATTTTTATTTCCTTTTTTTCTATGGGACTTGACCTTGTTTTGGTTCAGAGGTCCATCTTTTCCCCCAAACTGGATCCTGGGCACTTAAACCTACCAGTTTTCTATGGTTCAGCAGTCCTTTTTTCAGACTTAACCATCTAGATTGGTTCAGAGGTCCTTTTTTGGACTTGACCTAATCATTAGGACATGACCAACTTAATGGTTCATCAGTCCTTCAGGAACTCTTTTTTATTTTTTTCTTTGATCCACCACTTTAAATACTTAGCATGGACTCAATTTACTACTCTTCCATCCAAGAGATTCTTGATGGAATAAGCAATGGTCACCATCTTGGCGATTACTTTAAACAGACCTGACCATAATGCATCCAACTTGTTTCTTCATCCAAAACCATGCATATTGCAATAGGCGACTCTTTCTCCTATTTGATATTTTTCTAATGGCAGTCAGTTCTTATCATCCATCAATTTCGCTCATATCCTTTTCTTTAAGGTAGTATCAAATGCTTGCAATTGCATATTGATCAGGATACTCATCAGTCAGTTCAGGTATTGTTTGGTACTCATCCCCAATGTAGGTTCTACTACCAAATATAATATTGGTGGTAACGCGGCCTTCCTCCCATAAAGTAATTCAAACGGCATCTTTCCCATTGCCGTATGATGACTGATGTTGTAGGTGAACGTCACCAAACTCAGGTATGTTCCCCACACAGAAGTTCTCCTTGCAACTAGCTTCCTCAGCATCGCGGCCAGCGTCCCATTGACCCATTCTACCAGTCCATTTATCTCCAGCTGGTATGGTACTGACATGACTCCCCAGATCCCCATTATTTTGTTTAGCCTTGGGATCACATGGGACATGAAGTTGGTCCCATTATCACTCAGTATAACTTGTGGACACCCATGCTGGTATACTACTTGATCCAGGATGAATCTCGCAGTACTGGTAGCATCAACTCGTGGTTAATGCTTTTGTTTTAACCCATCTTGTCAGATGATCAATGGCTACTATGATGTATTTCACTCCTCCTGTACTCATCGCCAATAGTCCCATCACATCAATAGATACCATGTGCCATGCAAATCCAGGTCAGACCAGTCAGTATCCAGTTGTATTCTTGTGTGGTTTATGCAGTTGGCATTCCACGCAACAAGCCAGATGGTCCATGACATCATAATTAATCAATTCCCAGTAATAATACTGGCAAATATGGTCAGTCATTTTTCTCAGGCCTCCATGCCCAACAACCTTATGAGTAACTTGAATGATCGCTGCTCTCTCCAACAGTTTTAGGAATAATAGCTGTTTCCCATTTATCATCTTGAATACTTGTCCATCCATGATCTCGGTGTTTTCCATCACTTTTCAAAGTGCACCTTGGATTTCTCAAGGCTCATCCTCAATTCTTCCTTTGACCATTCTCTGGAATAGCTCATCCGCCTGCAGATATACCAACTGGACCATTGGTAACCACAATAAGCCATCCACATTCTGGTGAGAAGCCCCGCTTGGTGGACTATCTCATAATCATAAGCCTGAAGCTTGAGTGCCCATTGGGCCAGTCATCCTTCAGGTTCCCGCAGATTGTGCAGCCAATGCAATGAAGAGTGGTCCATCACCACCTTAAAGTGCATTCCATGGACATACACCTGAAACTGTTTACAGGCATAAATGACCGCAAGGCATTCACGCTCAGTTATGGTGTAATTCCTCTCCAGGGCAGAGAGTGTCTGGCTCACATATGCCACCAGGATGTTCATCCCCAAGTTCATCTACTTGGCTCAGTATGGCGCTGATCGCCATCAATGAAGCATCAGTTTGAATGATAAACTCCCAATCAAAATTCAGATATTTCAGAATCAGCAAATTTATCAGGTACTGGCGTAATTCATTGAAAGAGTCCTGGGCCTCTTCATTCCATACAAATCCTTTTTTTAGATCCTTTAATAAATGAAATAAAGGCTCAGCTATTTGGGCAAAGTCCCAAATAAATCTTCTATAGTATCTGACCATCCCAAGGAATACTTGGATGTCTCAGACACTCTTCAGCACAGCCATCTGTTCAATAGCTGCTATCTTCTGGGGTTGCAGCTGCAATCCATTTGCGTTGATCACAAATCCCAGGTATTCAAGCTCCTTCTTGAAGAAGTGGCACTTCCGTGGCTTGATCTTCAGGTTAGCCGTGGACAGTCTCTTAAACACTTCCTCCAAGTGCTGAAGGTGATCAGTAAACGTTCTACTGAACACATTGATATTGTCCAGATATACCAGGATGCACAATAACTTCAGGTCGCTTAATATCACATCCATGGCCCTCTGGAACGTCGCAGGCGCATTACAAAGACCCTGGGGCATCCTAGTCAGCTGGTATAACCCCTGTGCGGTGATAATCGCACATTTTTCCTGGTCTTCTGCTGGCAAGTCAATCTGCCAGTATCCCAAGATTAGGTCCATTGTGGAGAAATACTTCACTTCTCCTAATTGGTCCAGCGCATCATTGATCCTCAGTAGGGGATACAAATCCTTCTTTGTAATTTTATTCAGCCTCCAATAGTCAATCACTACCCAGTTTGATCCATCTTTCTTCTTTACAATCAAAATTGGGCTTGCCCAGGGACTTGATGATGGAACTAGAAGCCCATGCTTTACTAGTTTGCTGATCTCATCTTCCACTACCACTTCAGCAGCTTTCATCTTTGGATCAGTCTCATTCTTATTGTAAATTTTCTCTGGTGTCAACTTTGTGAATTATGCCTTGCGCACATCCCAAATCATGATCATCCTGAGTGAATACTTCCCAATATCTCTCAAATAATTTGAGCACCTCCTCCTTCTGCCTTCCAGCAGATCTGCGAGCTGCTCTCAATCAACTAATAAGTTGATGCTTTTGGCCACTCCAGCTGGTAATCCCATTTCTCTTGAGAGACCCAAAATCATGGAATCATCTCAATTCTGCCATCAGGATTAAATGAATAAATGCAATGATTTGATTTCTCTTAATCTTCATCAGTTTTTCACTTAAATTCGCCAAGAGAACTCATATTTCTCCATGGCCCAGCATAATTATCCCAGGAGCCACCCAAGGCTCCACTCTGGACTTCTTCCAGGGGCTTCCACTTCTCCATACAACAACTCCAGAATCTCTAGAGTCAACCCTGTGTTGACTATCATCTGCAATCCAGCCAGTATGGTTTTCTCCTTCTTGATCCGCAAAGGAATTCCCCAGTTTTCTAGGATTTTGGCCAGCATCTCTCATCACTTCCTACCAACTAATTGGTACTGAATTGGTACAATGCCATCATTGTATATCAAGTTGATGAAGTTATTTCTCCAGTTCAATGGAACTTCACCATTCTTTTGATATACTAATGGTAACATCTGACCCAGGATGGTCAACATATTATCCTCAAAGTTACATTTAACTCCATATTTCCACAGAAACTCCATTCCAATCAGGATATCATAGTTTTGGTTCACCAAAACTATCGCTGGCGTGGATACCACCAATGACCCAAATCATAGTGGCAGCACACTATACGCTCCACAGGAAACGGTGGTGTTCAGCCCAGCTGTTCCATATTCCTTCTTGTGTTCCAAGTCTGGAGAGATCTTCATCTTCTTCACCAGCTTGGTCAACACAATGTTGATGGGCGCTCCACTGTCAACTATCGCCCATACCCTTACTCGATTCACCTGAATATCTATATATGTACACTCAGAGTATTGTAATAGGGTATTTACTGAGTGAATTGCGGCGTTATTAGCCAAATCTAGGGTATTAATGATCTGCGCCAATAATTCAGGAAACAATTTCTTAATCGCACCAAGGGGAATTGACAGGTTGGCCTCATCTAAGCAAACATCAGTTAACTCATCAGGATTCTTGGCGGTCCAAATCTTCTCCACCAGTTGTCAGGCATACAGCTGGGCAACCTCCTGAACTATCTCAGGGTCGATCTTCTTCACCCCAGCTCTGGTCACGGCGTTTATGTCCATGTTGACCACTTGATATATTTGATCCTGCTCATCATCCACAAACAGATCACTAATATCTATTTCTTTGTTCATAATATTGGGAGGAACAGGTTTCTCCGCCGCTCTAGACTGTTCCTTGTCTAGACAGCGGGACCTTTTCCCAAATCCTTGGCTACTGCTGTCTCTTTAGCCTGGACCACATTAACTTGATCCTTCAGCTTTTTGCAGTGTGCGGCGAAATGCCCTTTCCCACCACACTGGAAGCAGACCTTTTCTTTCTTGTTTAACCATTTGAAATCCTCAGGCTTATTCCCCAGCACAGTTCAGTTAAAAGTCTCCTTTGCTCCTTCGCCTCCCTTCATGGGATTCAAACTTTGGACCAGATTTGACTTGAAGCTTCTATTTGGAGCATCAAACGTTGCTCCCAAAATCTTCAAATTGTCTACCATTTGTGAGGTAGTTATCTCAGTCACAAATACAGTAGACATCATTTGATGCAAATTGCAATAGGGCCAAAGGGCCGCTTGCAAGGCGATTCTTGCATCAAAGTCATCTAACACCTTTGCTCCAGCCAGGATCTGCAATTCCTGGTAGAATCAATCTGCAAAGCTTGCAAGAGACTCATCTTTACAGAATTGAATTCCCATAAAGTCTTGCTTGCATTTTGACATGCGGGTTGGACTGCCAAATTCCTTCATTATTGCCACTTTAGCCTCAGCATAAGACCAGCTGTCCCCCTCCAGGTGGGGTAACACCAGATTCTGGCAATCTGTGTTCAAGCAGTTCATGACTGTCAACGCCTTCTGACGATCCCCATATCCATTCATGGTCATGTCAAATAGTCAGAAAAATGCTGGGGCGTTATCCCAATGGAATGTGGGCAATTTAGGGGTTGCTCTGAATTCCTCCGAGTCATTTTGGGCTGATTCTCTCAGTTCAGCTACTCAGCTCACTTGCAGAGTGACATCAGGCATCATCTCCAAAATAGCATTGAATGCAGGTGGCATATTTCTTGGGGTATTTGTCTTCCCAAGTATCATTTGAAGACTTCCTTCTTTGGCATCATTGGCCATGTCAGACTCACTTGCACTTCTGTGTGCTTTCAATTTCTCTATTTCTTTCATTAACTTCTCAATGTCTGCACCAAATTTTCTTAAATGAACATGATCCACTTCACATTCCATTTTCAGAAATAGGACCTCTTGGATGAGGTCTCCTTCTTTCCTCTTTAATGAGTTTATTTTGCCAAGTAACTCATTCCCAAAGTTGACTACATTGTCAACTCCTTCCTCCACCTTGGTTACTCGTTCTTCTAAGGCTGAAAACTCCCAGTGGTCCGCAGAGTTTAAGGCGTTCTGGTTCACTGTGGTGATCTCAGTCCACAACTTGCACATCTCTTCTTTGTACAACATTCTGGATAAATTCTTCTACTCAACTACCCCTGTAGTGAGCACCAACTTGTAAAAATTTACTCCGTTGGGTTGATTATCAGAGGTCAACCCTAGTAATCTTTCTACTGCACAGGTTTGATTTTCCTTGTGCACCTTGTCGTTGTAAGAATATATATATAATTGATAATAGTATGATGGACTATTATCTGTAGTTGAGTTAGAATTATTTTCAGGCCCAACGCTTTGGCCAGTATTTCAATTAATACTCTATTGTACTTGTAGGGATTTGTTCCCTGTAATCCTGTCCACTCAATCTTTGTTAAGATCCTCTGATGACAGTCTCCTTCAGCCCAACACACAGCTGGCAGCAATCCCTTATGTGGTTCCTTCATCTCTAGATCCCCACTCAGATCTCTACTCTTCTCTGAGAGTCTACCAATGATTACTTCTGCAATAATATCCTTGAGATGGAATCTTCACAATAGATGCTGATAGTCAACTATTACCAAATCTGAAAAAACTAATAATGTTCTAAAGTAATGTTGTATATCTTTTTTAAAACTAAGTTTTTTATTATAGTAAATCCTAGGGAATTATATAGTAGGGGATTCAGCTGTCTAACCCTTGGTTGACACCTCTTCAATGAAACGGCAGCTGTTGCCATTGAATCACCCTTCCTTGTCTCAGCAGTGATGGTCTTCCCCATCCTGGCTAGGATTCTCATCATTGGACATCCTTGAGACCTCAAACAGAAAGAGTCAGAAAGGTGTCCCTAATATTTTCCTCTCAATCCAAGCAAACCAACCATAATTGGCTAGTGACCTGCTTAGGTAATGGGACTTTTTACCCATTATAGCAGGTCACTTCACCAACCAATCAATTTGCTAGTTGCAGGTGGCATCACTCACCTCACAACTCATTAAACATTCCCAATCAGTCGGTGATGAAACCTGACCAATCCCAATCAGTACACCTGATAGTTAATCACTATCAGATGCCCCTATTTTTTCAGTAACTCCGCCCAATGAGATCTTAAGTATTCATCTGGATCGATCCCCTGATGGATACAACCAGACAAATATCCTAAAATCCCCTGAATGTAGTTCCTCCAAAATTTGGGTCAACCAATTTCCAATTCACTTCGCTTTAGGGAATTTTTCCCCTAGTGATACCAGGTAATATAGCAGGCTGGGAATATGAACAAAAATCCCAACAACAAGGCTTTGGATAATCAGCCAGATGATCACAAAATTTCAGGCGTTTTCTAATCTCTATCTCATAAAATCCTTTAATCAAATTCAAGTGGCCAAGGGTAAG
The DNA here is from genome assembly GCA_022478985.1 of Massospora cicadina. NCBI lineage: Eukaryota > Fungi > Entomophthoromycota > Entomophthoromycetes > Entomophthorales > Entomophthoraceae > Massospora > Massospora cicadina. Next base: position 47,895 of record JAKSZP010015990.1, on the reverse strand, counting down.
GAATGGCTTACTGTCATTTGGACTAGAAGAGGCATATTTCAGTTCCAGGTGATGCCGTTTGGCCTAAAGAACGCTCCTGCCATGTTCCAGTGTATAATCAATAATGTGATGGGGGACTTTAGGCTCACCTACGCGGTGGCATATATCGAGACATCCTTGTTCATTCCACTATTCCCAAGCAGAACGAGATAGACCTGGATGCTGTACTGGACGATCTGCACAAGGCGGGGATCTATTTCAAGCCATCAAAGTGCAAGTTCTTTCTTGAAGAGGTTAAATCTCCTCCTGGGTAATCTAGTCTGAAAGATGGTTGCGCCATACACCCAGCAAGCTCAAGGCTATCCTCAAATGGCCTACCCCACAACCCAGAAGCAGTTGCGGAGCTTCTTGAACACCATCATCTTCCTGAAAAAAATTTCAAGGTCTTTTTTCAGCTGGCCTCACCACTTCATTCCCTGATGGGGAAAAGTGTGCTGTTCTGCTAAACAGAGGAGTTCCAGCAGGCGTTTGAGGCCATCAAACAGGTGTTTTTGTCGCTTTCAGTATTAAGGATGCTGACCCCACCAAAACATTTATAGTAGCATGTGATGCCTCATCTGCTGCGGAGAGGCAGTTCTGTTGATGGAGGATGAGGGGCTGGGACACCCATTGTCCTATTTTCCTGAAAGTTTTCCTCTTCCAAACAAGCCTGGGCCATCTACAATAAGGAGTTGGCCACTGTGTTATAAGCTTTGACCCACTGGCGGTATCTTCTGCAAGGCGCTCATCATGAGGTAACTGTGCGGATGGATCACCAAGCCCTCTTATACTTTTGTAAGCCACAGAAGTTGGTGCACCATCAAGAGCAAACATATTTTGACATTTGTAGCTTCAATTTTAAGTATGAATTTAGGAAAGGAACATTGAATATGCTCCCCAACTTCCTGAGTCATAATCCTGCACTGTGTCCAGTGGAGGCGGATTAGAAAAAAACTAATAATAGTTATCCTACTTGCCCAAATTTTAGCTATTGCTCCTCCCACAATTTTTGTGGCAGATTTAGGTCCGGAAACACCCCTGGTTTTAAGGGTCCTAGCGGCCCAGACAGCTTGTGTGGAGGGTTTGGAGTTATTGAATTAGTTGGCACTCTTAACACACAAACGGTCCCTTTATTCTTTAGTGGAGGGCCACAATCAGTTTGGGTCATGCCTGTAAATGCCGCCCCTCTTCTGTGACAAAATTATCCAGTCGCACCATGACCACCAGTGGTAGGGCACCCTGACAACAAAAAATGCCTCAATCTAGTTAAATGGACATAAAACTGGTCAGGCCAGTCAAAGGATATATCAGACTTTATCACGAATTGCATTAGATGCACATGGGCCAAGTTGAACTGATCAGGGAAAAATGGACTCCTTAACCCCTGCAACAGGCGGAGGGTCTGTGGACTTCAGTGTCCTTCAACTTCATTGTAGAGCTTCCCAGATCCAATGGGTTTACCAACATTATGGTTATAGTGGATAGTTTCACTAAATTCAACATTTTCATTCCCTGATCTTATGCCATTACCTCTGAGGAGATGTCTAAGCTCTTTATGCGCCATGTATTCTCAATGTTTGGGTTGCCGCAAGAGATTTTAAGTGACCTTGGGCACCAGTTTATGGTGCAATTTTGGAATGAACTCCTCTCAATTTTGAAAATTACGCCATTTTGGTCAACAGCGTACCGTCCTCAGTTGGATGAGCAAACGGAGCAGGTAAATCAAGTTCTTGAACAGTACCTTCAGTGTTACACCGCAACTTCTCAAAATACCAAGGCGGACGATTGTTCACTTGCTAATTTTGCATTTAACAATGGAACGCATGCATCAACAGGGTTCTCGCCCTATGATGCAAAACTGGGGTACAACCTTTTATTCTCAATGGGGTCGTGTCTTTGTCCTGAGGTACTAGCCACGGCTGTCCAAACTCAACATATCCGCAGCACTCAGTCTCAGGTTTAAGAATATCTAACCAAGGTTATCAGTGACTATAAGCATTCCATAGACTGGAAACGTCTCACAGTGCATAATATTGTGGTGGGATTCACATGTCATGCTGGATGCGTGCCACTTGCATATGCAGGTGCCTTCACACAAATTCATGAGAAAATGATCCGAGCCCTATCTGGTGGAGGCAGACCTGGCAAAAGGGCAAAACGCCTGGAGCTTCTAGCTCATGAGAAGCAGCACCTTGAATTCCACGCATCGCATTTGTCCCTGATTTAAGGGGGTGATTCCATTAGAACCTGAGCCAATCATGATCAAAGGGTCAGAGGAGGCTGAGGTTGATGCTATTATGGCTTCCTGGTAGTTGCACTGTTTAGCTCAATACCTGATAGCGTTGGAATGTTTAACAGCTTACAAAAACTGTTGGGTCAGTGCCTGGGACTGCACCTATTGTTTTGAGCTGGTCAAAGCCTTTTTCACATCTCTGTCTCTGATGCTCCCCAGCCCCCCAGAAGATCGCCATGCTGATGGCAATCAAACTCCTGAGACCCCACAAAAATGATGCCCTGGCCCAGCTCCCCAGTGGAGGCGCTCCTCCTCTTCAAAAGAGTAAAGGATAATGTAAATCTGGGGAGCATCTACTATGCCTTGATTGTAAGGCGTTTCCTTTTTGGCCAAAAAAGGGCTTAAAAAGGCGGCCATTCTTCTCGTCACTCAGGGCAATCTCGCCCATGTGGTGGACAAATTGTGGGTGATGGCTTAACCCTTTGAGGGTTCCTCCTTCACCTCTATATTTAACCACAAGCGAGCTTCTCAAGAAAATAAGGGAAGTTTGTGTAGAGTTTGCAGTGAGAAGAAGATGCTGGCCAAAGGGAGAGGGCGAACGCATTGCTCCAGCTCCAATGTTGGGGTCCACTGAAGGGACAAAGAAACTAAGCAATTGGGGGAACCATCCTAATGGTAATTTTGGGTTGCACCAATAAGGCAAAAAATTTGAATAATCAGTGAAACTGAACCCATTGAAATCAAATGTGGGAAATCTACTCAATACCAGTGGAACAGGGCCTCTGTGCCCTGTCCATGGGCGCTTCCATAGCCTGCCAAATGAAGTGATGCTGAAATACGCAAAATCTTGGTGGGAGGAACATTTTAGTGTCAAAACTTGAGTGGGATTGGATGCCAGTGAAAGATGCTTCGGTGTCAAGTCTGTTGCAAGATTTGGTTCCCCTAAAATTGATTAGGCTCATAACTCCTTTGTTAATACATTTTCACCTCTTCCCCAAGCCTCTAGGCCTTAGGGCACCCATCCCTCTTGGTATGGCTGTCAGTCAATTCTTTAAGTTTAGTTTACAATAAAATACCCTTTCCCAACCAAAATCTACTTTTATTGATTTTTCTATATTCATCACCTCAGCAACACTGAACCATGTTTCTTGGGTTAGATTACAACTGGGCCCTAGTGGTCATGCTCACCATGCTGCTCACCCCCTTTATTGAATGGGAGCATCATATGCATGCTCTATTGGGAATTACCCCATTTTCCAGCACTCTCTGGCGAAAAAGTGTGCCAATGTTGTTGGAGATCTTATATCCCCGCTGGGAGAGGTTTTAAGACCTTGCCACCTGATCTATCACTTTTGGCCCCATGGCATATCCTGGCCCCACCTTTGTACCTGATGATTCCCCAATTTCTGAATCTTCAGGCCCTCAGGGCCCTTATCTGGTTGCCTGTCAGGTTGATGGTTTTGGCAGCCACCAGCCATCATCCTCTGTTTGCTTTCCTCCTGCCTATTTATCAAGTCGCTTGGATGGCGATGCCTTGGCATTCTGGTTTGTCTTATGGGTGCTCATGAACCCTGACTGGCAGGCCAGTCTCAAATTTATCTGCTGGTCTGTGACAAACACCAAGTAAAGCAGCAATGGTAAAATACTATTTAGTCTGATAAAGTAGATAGTAAATTAACCAAAACAGCACCAAGAGAGAAAGCTTTTTTAAAGGTTATGGGTGGAAAATGGTATATGGTAATGCCAGGGTAAGGTATGTTATACAAAAATCATTTAGTTAAAAAATCCAAGCTCCTGATATAAATTCAAGGGATTGCTTCAGATTGTGAAGTTAACACCATTTATTTTTATGTTTTGTAAGGAGAGTGTCTGTAACTCTCCCATTCACAGTGAGCTGGTGCAATGTGCACAGCTACACTGCCAGGGAACTAGCCATTAGTAAGAGGGGAAAAAGGGCACCATGGATGATGCCAGAGCAAAAAAGGTCCCAGGGCACGAGTGTACAGAGCGGTGTATAGTAGAAGATAGATAATCAATAACAAAACTTGGTTGGACCCCAATGGGGGGTCCACAACCAAGTGAAGATTGGTTTGTGAGCTTGGATGCTTTGGTCTAAAGGGACCAGGGCGGCCCAGCGTTGCACCAGACATGGGAAATAATTTATAGAAAATACGTTGACCAACACTGTTAGAGACCTTCTTGAGGGGGTCCACACATGGGTTCGCCCAAGGAACCATATTCAAAAACTGTAAACTAATGGGGGATTTATTAATAGGAAGTCGACCAACAAGGAAAGTAGGTCTCAAGGAAACATAATTAAACAATTGGGGGAATCGTCAATTGGTAGAAGTGGTGCTAAACCTAAGTGCACTAATAGGCGCACGCTTCCATCAGCCAGGGTACTATATATTTAGATTGACCAAACTCAAGTTATTGATTGTAGGCATGGCCGACCTGTTTTAGAAATTTTAAAAATTGAATGGGTTTTGAAACCCCGTTTGCTGAGCAACTGAATCAAACCATCGCCATTAATAATATAGCTAGTGCATTTTAATGCCTTTGCCATAACATATGGCTGAGAATCACGCACATCCCCTAGACCAACCTGAGCATATCTGACCTGAATCCAGCGCTGTTCTATGGTATGTTTGAGGTCAGGAAGGCCTGCTAACTTAATCTTTTTGGCCTCCTGATGACCAGCTTTATCTTTACAGTTAGTATCCTGAATCATGTATCAAGCCATGAAATTACCCTCTAATTCTTTTGAGGCTCCACCCCCATCCAGGGGCTTTCGCCAGGGAAAAGATCTTGTGGGCTGGGGCCAACTTCATAGCAGCGATGGTTTGCTGAGACTTGGGCCCTGCAGCCTCAGGGAACCGCTTGTGGAAAACTTTGATTAAATCCTGGGCATGGGCGCAAGCGCACGCTGGTACCCAACTGTTTTCTGCTGCGTCAAATCCCTTCCAGGATACTAGGTACTCAAGCCTTCTTCTGACTCCGCGTGAGGCTACAATCTCCTCTACTTCACACTCTGGTGCCTCATCCACGTAAAAGCCTCTGGAGCCTCTGGTAGGAGGCCCTCAAACAACGTAAGCTTACTTTCATGGAAGACCAAAAAGATCTGGATCAAGGGGGAGATCCAACTGGTATGAGGCATGGCCCACCTTTCTGACAACGCGGTAAGGCCCAGTCCTCTTCAGTCCCAGTTTTTTGCATGGTTGCTTAATAGGGATGTTTCTAGCATCCAGCATTATGAGATCCCCTTCCTTGTATGCAGGACCTACTCATCTCTTCCCATCTGCGTTCTCCCTATAAGTTTGCATACCTGCATCCAAGTTCGTGCTCACCCCCTGGTGTACTTTCTTGATCATTTTTGCAAAATCCACCACCGCTTCCGCCTTGGATCATCAACTGGTCTCCATGTTAAAGGAGGGGATTGAAGCCATAGTTGGCAAAGAAGGGGGAACAACCGATTGATGCATGTTGGACGTTGTTATAGTTGAATTGGGCCATGGGGAGATAGGAAACTCAATCTGAATGGTCCGTGGCAGTGTAAAACTGCAGGAACTGCTTCAAGCTCTGGTTCACTTTTTCAGTCTGCCCATCTGATTGAGGGTGATAATCAGTTGAACGGCAGGGACAATCTGAAGAGTCTTACACAAATTTTCTAAATACAGAAATAAACTGAGGCCCCCAATTACTAATTATCTCGGAGGACCCCATGAAGAGCAAACATGTGGTATGCGAGGAGCCTAGCCATCTCTGCCGCGGTTACTGTGGTTCTACAATGGATAAAGTGGGCGAACTTCGTAAAATGGTCCATCACTACCATGATGTCATCATAACCATCAGATGCAGGTAACTTCATAATAAAATCCACCAATACAGAAGTCCACGGCCCATCAGCCTTTTGAACTGGTACCAACTACCCTGCAAGGGGCTGGTGATTCGTCTTCATTTTATTGCAGAGCAGGCACTCCTTACAATATTTGGAAACCTGCACGGCTAATCCCTTCCAAGTATAAGTGTGCCAGATTAGCTCTAGAGGCTTCGCCTTCCCAGGATGGCTAACAATGATACCGTCATGATGGTCCTGGATGATTTCCAGGCAAAATGGTCTGGCAGGAACCCATAGGCGCCCCTGAACCTACACCATCTCATCCTTAGCGTGGTAACCTCTGGTATTATCCTCTTGATTTAACTTGCTCTTGGCTAGAACCATGTTATACTTGGATGACAAAGGCTGTGAAAGGACTAACTTTCTGAACATACCATATTCCTCCGCATTTTCAAGAGGAGCAAGAGCTGGCCCATGGACCAAGAAAGAGGGAAATTAAGACACAATCTTGCCTGGCGTAATCACCAAGTGGGTGTTGTGTACCTCTACCTCCTTAGGATTGGGAGCTAATGCAGGGTTTTGGCTCAATGCATCCGCCAAACCATTCTCCTTGCCCTTTGTTATCTCATAAGAAAATGTAAATTGGGCCAGGGTCTCATGCCAGCGGGTCTTCCGTGGGGTCAAGACATGAGGTGCGTGGTAGTACAACAAGGCACGATTATCTGTACGTAACAGAAGGGTTGTGATGAGCCATGTAAGTGTTGATGCCAATAAGTCAGCACCTAAACCACTGCTAAAAACTCTTTATCATATATAGCGTAGTTTAACTCTGGTAGAGAATTTTAATCTGTAAAAGTATCCCACTGGATGCTCTATTCCATCCTTACCTACTTGTAATAAGGCAGCAGCTATGGTGAAGTTGGAGGTATCAGTAGCCACAATGAATTCTTTTTCTGAATCTACATGTCAAGGGATGGGTGTGGACAACAGGGTGCACTTTACCGCTTGGAAGGCATCCTGCAAAGTTGGGTACCACTAGCACTTTACCTCCACTCGCCTTATACAGGGGCGCTGCCACCTAAGAAAGATTGGGCATGTTTTTCTTAATTACCATAAACATCTGTAAAAACTCCTCAATTCCTACAGAAGTTGGGGTGGGCCACTTACAAATCGCCTTCTCCTTATCCGGTGTTATCATGTGGCCTTGGTCAAACTTGACATTGCCCAGGAAGGTGACCAGGGAACTTGAATAATTCACACTTTCTGATTTTTTCAGCGTAAGGTTGGCTGCCTTTAACCTCTCTACCACTTGCTGAAAGTGTACTGCATGGGACTCATGATCAGGGGAAACACCAAAATATCATCCATGTAGGCTTTGCGCACACACCCAGCAGGTCCCCTAGGGCCACGTCTATACAACTTTGGAAGATAGCAGGTGCATTTTTAAGCCCAAAGGGCATAACCCAAAACTGGAAAATTCCTTTTCAGATTCAGAATGCGGTGAGCCACTCCTTTCCCTTCTTTATCTGGACTGATTAAATGCATTTAAGCAATTGAGTTTGGAGAAAACTTGGGCCTTCTCCACATAGTGAGAAATCTGAGAGTCTAAAGGGATAGGATATAAGTATGGTACAGTGACATTGTTTAGGTTTCCATAATCTACGCATGGGCGTAAAGTACCATCAGCTTTATCCACAAAGAGAAGTGGGAGCATAATGGGGAGGTACGCTGAAAATCGCGCCTTTGGCTAACTTCTCCTTAACCCACACATCTAATGACGCTTCCTCCTTTACAGTCAAACGGTAAATAGGGAAAAATATATGCACCAGATTGACTTGAGCTTAAACTCACAATCAAACTCTGCATGATCTGGTAGTACATTGGCTGAAGCCACATTAAACGAGGACTCCAGCCCCTTCAAACAGGAAGGTAAAGGAACCTCCACAGAGGGCTTCAGCAAAGGGGCAAGATTAAAGAGAGTGATTATTGGGCCAATGGAGCAATTCTACTTAATGCTAGCCTTAGACAAAGGAACAACTAATGTGCGACCATTCTTTAATGTAAGGGATAAAATATTCTCTTTCAAGTTGGTTTTGACGTCAAACTTCCGCCACCACTCCACACCCAAAATGATAGGGTAAATGAGGTTTTTGATATCTTGGAAGTGATTAGACAAGTGGTACTTGTCAACCTGATAACCCACTGTCCCAATAACCTTCATAGTGGGAATACCTTGGGACGCCCCTCCCCTAACCATACCACCTGGAAAGTAACTAAACTCAATATAGTTGACTAGGTCTTGGTCTATGAAATTCTCAGAGGCTCCGGTATCCACCAAAACTGTGCTGATTTTCCCTAAAGGGGATGAAAGAGTAGCAGTCAACAAAATATCCAGATTGGTCTTTATTCAAAAGCAGAAAACGCCAATAATTCACAAGAAAATTCTTCATCAGGCATAAGCATGCCCCCAGGAGTATGTTTTGGCATCATAGAACGGAGAGGGATAATTGGCCACTCTTACTACTGAGGTCACATATCTCTTTATATTTTCAGCAATTGCATAAACATTTTTAATTATAAAAGTAACTCCTTCCTACTGCCTGTGTTCTTTGGATCATAGTAGGAGTCAAGCGCGGGTTCTCTGGGGTGACCTGGTATACTGAAATTGGTTTCAAATTAGAGCCACAAGTGATGGTATTTGGCTCATTTTCATAGAAGGAATTGGAGTTATAAAACGCGTTTTGGAACACGGACAACACCATACCATTTTGGTGGCAGGCTGTACATTGTTATCCAAGGCCATCACCGCCAGGCCCTTTGTTAATGATCCCACCTGCACCATCCAAATGCAGTGCCAAGAAAAAATCATTTTATTTATATTGTTATCATTAATTTCGGTGGAAAGTCAGGGAATCATGACTCCAAGTTCATGAAGCATCCGTATCCACCTGGTACAAAAAGAAGGGTGGGCACTTCCCAGTTGGAGGTACCAAGAATAATGCTGAGACTCACCAACCTTCAGCCAAATGAAAAAACAGTGGTGAGCCCCATTGAGGCTGAGACAAATGGCAGGCGCACTCAATTTGCACTCAACAAAAGCCCCACACAGATAATTTTTGTGCTTGTAACATAATTTTGTTTATTGAATAATGTAAGGAGAGTGTCTGTAAGTCTACCATTCCCAGCAAGGTGGTTTAAGGTGCACAGCTACACTGCCAGGGAACTAGCATTAGTAAGATGGTAAATACGGTACTGTGAAGGATGCCAGAGCAAAGGGGACCCAGGGCAAGGGTGTACAGAGCATTAGATAGTAGGAGATAGAATATCAATAACATAACTTGGTTGGACTTCAATGGGGGGATCCATAACCAAGTGAAGATTGGTGTAGGTGAGCTTGGATGCTTTGGTCTGGAGGGGACCAGGGCGGCCCAGCGGTGCACCAGATATGGAAATTAATTTAGTGAAAATACGTTGACCAACACTATTAAAGACCTCCTTGAGGGGGTCCACACATAGGTTCGCCCAAGGAACCATATAAAAGACTGTAAACTAATGGGGGATTTATTAATAGGAAGTCGACCAACAAGGAATGTTGGTCTCAAGGAAACATAATTAAACAATTGGGGGGAATCGTCAATTGGTAGAAGTAGTGCTAAGCCTAAGTGCACCAATAGGCGCACGCTTCCATCAGCCAGATTACTATATATTGAGTTTGACCAAATTCAAGTTATTGATTGTAGGCATGGATGATTTAATTTAGAAATTTCAAAATTAAATAGATTTCAAAACTCTGTTCACTGAGCAACTGAGCCAAACCATAGCCATTAATAATATAGCTAGTGCATTTTAATGCCCTTGCCATAACATATGGCTGAGCATCACGCACATCCCCTAGACCAACCTGGGCATATCTGGCCTGAACCCAGCGCTGGTCTAGGGTATGTTTGAGGTCAGGAAGGCCTGCTAACTTAATCTTTTTGGCCTCCTGATGACCAGCTTTATCTTTACAGTTGGTAACCTCAATCATGTCATCAAGCCATAATAGGTTTGGAGGATGATTTAAACAGGTACCATTTGAATATTTAGGGCGATCTGAGAGTAAGTTAGATTTAATCAATTGAGGATTTTCTGAGTTTAACTAATTTTCTAGATAGGATGAAGTTCTGATTAGAAAGGTTGATGTCACACAGACCCTTTAATATATGGGGCATATTTTTTCAAATTAAATATTCTGTACAATCTAAGGCAACAAGTTGTTGTTTTAAAGTTTGGATATAACAGACCTGAGCTAATTTTCTTAGGATTATACTGGTTAAATATATCAAAGGAAGAATATTCATGAGTCAATTAGCATGCTGGGCACAGACGGTTACTTATGGACTGTATTACTTCCCTACAGTACCACTCTATCTTATTTAAAGGAGAAGAGGCAGAAAAGTTAAGAAGAATGGTAGAGTCCAAGGGGAAGGAAGTACCAATGCTCATCCACCACATGATCAAGGACACCCTTCTGTGCTAAGGGATTGACTATAGATTTAGACAATACTTAAACCTATAGTTATTGTCAGGAAAACGGCATAAGAAGTTTTGACTGGCCTGCCAGTTAGATGCAAAAGCTCTCAAAAAGTAAGCCAGAATACCAGTGGCATTATCGCTCAAACGAAGTTGTATAATGTGGAAAGCTGAGCAACAATGGCTCATTGATGTGTGGCGATCATGAAAAGAAAACTGGCAATGAACCAAACAGTTACAACCCCAGACCCTGCGGTCCTTGCTTTAGGGGATTGCACTAATGGATTAACTGCTTTGGGATTTCCAATGGAAGGGGTCATCACCAAAGCAGAGCAAGGGGGTGGATCCTTGCATGAAGGTGAGATATGTGAGACCACAGGTTTCTGATATCCTGGTAGAGGATAGCTTTAATAATGGAATTAAATTCCCAGAAATTTCTTGCATGATGGATCCAGTTGACTACGGTGGGAGCAATTGTGACCATCAAAACTGGGATAACCCATCCCTTGTAGGGGCTGATGGGCCACCATGTTAGTGTCATTGGGACTTCAGCAAGAAGAATTGAAGTAAAATAAAAAATTTGGGTACTAGTGGGGAAATTTTATTGAAAGTAAAAAATAAGAAATTGACCAACAATTTCCTCAGTGCAAAGTGACTGATTAAATAGTGTTCAATTTGGGTCAGCTTGTCAAAGCAACAGGATTGGAGCCCTCAAATTTTGACCTAACCTGGCAAATTTATGAGAGAGGGGATAATGATTATAATCTGAACTGACACTGAAGGAATTGGTAGTAGGCTGAGTCGCTATCAGTTCATCCACAAATGCCTGACCTGAGTCTTTACTGTATTTACATTGGTTAGCGTGATGGCATTTAGCCCAATGGCAACGGGTATCCCCCAGGCCACCCCACATAGGGGCAGTCCCGATGGGTCAGAAACGGGTTTTTGTTTGGCCAACCCGCCCATGCCCAGTCACTGGAGTGTTCGTTCAGCCAAATGGGTACCATTGAATACCAATCCCAATTTTTGAAGTGGGGGTTTCAAACTATCAGCAACAGTCCCCAATGGAGGTACATGCCCATTGAGATTGTCCCCAACAATTTCAAGGGGAGTTTGACATTGGCAACCATACTGCTCAATGGCTCAATGCCATCAGCAATTTTGACCAAGAATTCATTACTTGTCCCCTTCTGAATATTAGTTTCTCACCTGTTGGGCTTTATTCCCATTGATTTTGAACATTTAGGCTTCAATTTTGAGAATTCAACGCCATCAGCTTTATAAAGTCCATCCAGCTTGTGGGGATGACAGTTACTGATGATTTATGAACAGATTTCCTCAATTCAGTGAACTAATTTTGCAGAGGAAAGCATGGGAACTTGGGGAGAAATCTTCAGAGGGAGAGCAGTTACCCAGCGCTCGTCTACCACATGGGTGAGGTAACCCTGTGTGATGAGAGGTATAGTCGCCCTCATTGGACCCTCTTTATTTGGAAATGAGAAAACTGCCCAGTCCATGCAGAGGGGATGTTCCCCTGGACTTACAGTTATATTTAGTATAATATAGATGAAGGGTTGATCCACATTGCTTACAGTAATGGGAGTTTGGGAATGAGAGTATTTATCTGATAGTTATAAAATGTTTTATTTTAAAAAGAGTTAATTCTTGGTAAGAGTTTTATTTATCTTAGCATTGATATAAGGGTTAGAAAAAATATAAATACTATCTATATCATTTTGTGTAAACAAAAAGAGTTTTTTAGATATTGTACCCATAAACATAAAAATTACAGCTAAAAAAGTTCTATCTTAATTATAAGTTACAGGTTGGGAAAGGGGTATAATTATGAAAGCCTTGATTAAGTATTATACCTTTTGAAGTTCAAATAAATATGACAGTTTGGAAAAGTGGTACGGTTATAAAAATATTGATTATAGAATTTATAAAGTTTTATACTATAGCTTAAATTATCTTTGTTGAGAGATTTAGGAATTAGAGCCCTAATATAAGAATTGTAAAAATGTAAATATTTTCTATAGTTTTTAGGTAAAAGTAAAAGATTATTTTTATAAAATTTAGGGAATGACTATTTATAGTATAATTGCTATTAAAAGATAACAAGTATATTTTATATAATAATTAGGAAAGGGGTAAATGATACAGATGCCTTGACCATAAAAAGCATTGGCTCTTATATCAACTATATACAACTTTGGTATGGGCTTTAAAAGCTTCCTTGGGTATAGGAGCTGTTACTATAAAGTATACATATTTTAAGGATACTTTTAGTTGAATTTTAATAAGATTTGATAATAGGAATTTTAGTAGATAAGCTCTTATATACAAGATAAGTAATTTAGATAATAAAAAAATTATTTGAGGTGAGTTGACCTTGGGACAAATATACCACATCGAGAATGTTTTCTAGCCAGTACAGGTTTCAAACTCAAAACCTGCACTAGGGGTGGAAGCAGTTTTACCCTCTCAGTTAACCACCCTTTAAGTAATTTAGATATTAATTATATGATCTAGTAATAGAATTAACTATGATATAAGCTTTAGAGCTGTATAAATTTTTGATAAATATAAATGTTAGGTCTTGTCAAGCTTATTAATGAGATATTATATAAAAGATATAAAGGGTGGTTAGCCTGGTAGGGTAATTCCTGCTTTCACTCTAGTACAAGTTTTGTTCAACACATGTTCAAAACCAGTACTGGCTATAAAAAAAATCTCAGTCTGGTATATTTGTCTCAAGGTCAACCCACCTTGATTAATTTTTTATATAAATGATATAATCAAGGCATATAGATTTTTACTGTAAGCAAAGCTGCAGCTGGACAGCTAGTAAAATATAAAACTGTGATGCAAGAGCAAAAATCAATATAAGTACTTAGCTTGCATAGTAATAAAATTTATCCCAAAATTTCAATATAAACTTAGCTTAAATTATTCTCTAGTTCCAGGTTTAAGAAGTAAGGTCAATTAGACATTTGATAATTTGTTAAACTGAAAACAAGTAGCTTTTCATTTTTAATAGAAAAAAGTCACACTTTGCATAATTTTTCTAATAGATTTTTGTATTTTCATAGGAGATACATAAATGTGCCAAATTTCAAAGCTTTAGCTAGTGTCAGGGAACTAGGGGATTCTGGTGAATTCCGCGATGGGCAGCAGGTGGTGGAGTGTAACTCTCAGGGTTTTCAGGATTGTCAATTTGGCAGTCATCATCAGTCATCCTGGGTGTTTATGACTTAAAACGTCCAGGGAAGGATATTCCTTAAAACTGGAAGATAAGAAGCACAACAGTGTGACAGTTGAGGTTTATCCTCAACATCACATTGCCCTGATCTTCGATAAGACAGGACAAGCTGGTGTGGAAGATAGAGGGAGTGAGAGAGCATTAGTCTTGGCTAGACCTCAGGTTGAGACTAAGACGAGGAAGGATGGCGGTTAGATGTTTCGTCAGGCCTGAGGTCAAACCAAATGGTCTTAAAGTGGGTGGTTTCTAGGGTAAAGGTGGATTTGAATCAGAATTGGAACGATTCTTGGGTATGGTGGTTCAGCCACTATGGAAATCAGTCCGGTCTAAAACAATTGGGGTTAGCTTATGGCATGTTTCAAAAGACATAACATCAGTCATGGCGAATGAGCTTGATCTATGCTTACAGCAGAGAGCTATAAGAGATAGGACTTGAGAATGGGAGGTTCTCTAGTTCCGTTTTATATCAACTTGCCTAAATATATCAAATAAATCCATTCCTAAGCCTTACTTACTTTTATTACTGTCTTCCAAGGTTTCTATTAGTAAATTTAGTCTAACAGCGGCCATGTTTGGCCTAAACGAACAGGAGTTGGACTTTGAGAGAGAGATAGGGAAGGTTATTGCCTCCCTATACACCTTTTCTTGGAGTCAGGGCATTTTGCTGGGGGTAGCATACTCGCAACTGTCCTCCAAGGGATGTTTATCCGTGGCCCCTGTAGCACACGCACTAGAAGAATGGTCTCAGGGACCTTGTATTCCCTTTGGTCATTGACTTGGGCCCTGCTTCCCAATTCATTCGTGGATCACTGGAAGGAGCCAGTGTGTTACATTCAATGGAACTCAAAAACTTTCCTGTCATTGTGGAAGAAAGCAAAGAGGAGCCAAAAGTAGTTGTGTTCCCTGTGTGGTATAACCATACCACGACGCTTTTAATGGTGATATTTTCAGCAGTGATTTTGCTTCATGAGGTATACCAGGTGCTGGAGTGTGTGTCCCAGAGTGGTGGGAAAGTGGTAGGACTGGTGAAGACCGAAGGAAAGATTCCATAAATGCTAAGTTCAGAGGAGTTGGAGCTGATCCACCAGACGTTTGGCTGAGTTCAGTTCCAAGGGCGGTTAATGAAGGCTTCAGGGGTGAGGATTCATTTGCTTTACAGTTGAAGCAAGTTTTGGTGACCTTGCCTATGAAGCTTTCAAACTGGGTACGTAAACTTTTGGAGCAGCAGGCGGGGTTGCCTGACTCAGCAGAGGAGTGTTTGGACTTGATTGACCGAGCAGCATGTCCAGATGAGGCACAAGATTCAGATTGGTCAGCTTTGCTGCAATGCAGTCAGGGGAGGTAGTCTGTGGAGGAATATGGTCGGATGTTCCAGGCACTGGCTAAAACTGCCAAGGCATCAGAGTCCCAGATTCCTCGCATGTTCCGTCAGAATTTGCAGGTTGATTTGTTATTGGCAATGGCAGCTGTGCGGCCTGCAGCGACGTTGGAGGAAGAGGTGGCCTTGGCCTTGCAGGTGGAGCGTCAGGTGGCCTTGGCCCAGGCTCGCCAGGAGTTGATGCTGTTCCCAAGTGGTTTTCATGGGAAGTAGGCAATGAGACGAGCAAGTTCAGAGCCTGTGTACAGCCCAAAGGGGTTAAGGTATGTGGAGGAGGAAGGAAAGGGTCAGGAGGAGCCTGGGGAGGGCGGCGAATTACTGGGGGCGGCAATGGTTGAGGCCCCTGATCAGGTCCCTGAGGCCCCAAAGAAGAAGAAGAATGCTCCTTATAACTTCTGCAAGAAGCTAGTGAGGCCAGTGTCCCAGAATAATCGCTTCCTTCTCTTTATTTATATTTAGCTATACCCGTAGAAGTGCGGGAAGGTCCTTGGAAGAAGGAGTGTGGAAAGGTCCTGGCCCTGGTGGACACTGGGGCTGATAAGAATTATGTGGATGAGGAGTGGGAAAGAAGATGTGGATTGCCATTGCAGGAGGATAGATTTGTGTTGTTGGCGGATGCCACCAAGAGGACTGCGGTCTGGAAGGTTCAGGCCAAGATCCTGTTGAGACAAGGCTCAGATGAGTTTGAGGAAGAAATTCATGCTGTGGCTCATTTGCCTCACCCAGTGGTGCTGGGGATGGGGTGGTGGCATCAATTCCATCTACAATTTGATATGATGAAGGGGAAAGTTCTCTTGTCGCCTGAAGGCTCAGATGTGTGGGAGTGGGAGTTCCAGTCCCAGGGGTCATCAGGGAAACGAATGGGGGGAATATCTTCAGTCTCGCCATTGGAGGGCTTGCTAGAGGAGTACCAGTAGTTTGCATCAGTGTTTGAACCTAAGTGTGAGGCACCCTTCCCATCTACGGGGACTTTGCATTTAGTTTCCAGTTCAAAGAGGGCTCTGAGTTGCCAAGGGGATGTCCAGTTTATCCATTGAATCCCCATGCTCGGGAAACTCTTGATGAATATGTCCATAAGATGCTAGGTTTGCGTTTGATTGTGCCGTCCAAATCGTCTGTGGTTTCACTAGTGTTGCTGGTGCCAAAGGCGAGTGGGGAGCTACGTCCTTGTGTGGACTTCCGGCGCCTCAATGTGTTGACAGAGCCTGACCCTTATCCAATGCCACTCCTAGAAGACATTCTACCCATGATCTTGGGGTGTTTGGTGTTCACCAAATTTGATCTGGTTGACGCTTTCAATAAGATTCCAGTGCGGCCAGAGCACCAGAAGTATACCGCATTTAAGTGACACTTGAGGAATTTTGAGTATCAGGTTATGCCATTTGGGCTGCATAATGCCCCCGCAGTTTTCCAACGCATGATTGATTGTGTGTTGGGGGATTTGCTGGGTAGGTGTTGCATTGCCTATATGGATTATATTCTGATATTTTCCAGGTCGATGCAAGATCACGTGAGGGATGTAAGGAGTGTTCTGGAGGTGGTAAGCCAGGAGGGCTTGAAGTTAAAGCCATCCAAATGTGAGTTTAATAAGGACTCGGTGTCTTTCCTGGGAAATGTGGTTTTCCAGGAGGGGTTGGCGATATGTCCTGATAAACTGCGAGCAGTGAAGGAATGGAAGGCCCTCAAGAATCAGACTGAAGCGAGGAGTTTTTTAAGAGTAGTGAACTTTGTAAGGAGGCTCTCCAAGAATTTATCTTAGTGGGCTGTGCCACTGACAAGGTTGACTGGGAATGTACCTTTCGTTTGGGGGGAGACTGAGGAAAGGGGTGAAGACCAGTCTGCTGACAGCCCCAGTTCTGGCCCACCCTGACCCCAACAGACCGTTTGTAGTAGAAACATATGCATCAAACTTTGCACTTGGAGTGGTGCTATTGCAGGAGGGGAAAGATGGGGTTGAGCACCCTGTCTGTTACTTCAGCAGGAAGATGGTACCCGCTGAGATGAATTACTCATCTACAACAAGGAACTTATGGCGATAGTGGCGGTATTAGGAGAGTGGCAACATTACCTGTTGTACGCCAGGCATCCAGTTGTGATCCAGACTGATTATTGAGCCTTAGAGTATTATAAGTCCCCACATCCGATGAATCAGAGACAGGCCCGGTGGCATTTAGATTTGGTTCAGTATGACTTACAGATTGAGTATAAGCCAATAAAACAGAATATCTTGCCAGATTTTCTGAGTCAGGATTCAGGGTTGGTGTTCTCTTATGATGAGTTGAGGAAGTTTAACATCGCTACAATGTTGCCATTGAGTTTGTTTGCACTGATCCAGGGTTGGAGAGAAGGAATCTCAGGAAGAATTTAGACTGCACAGCGGAGGAGTGAGTTTGGCCAGCGGATCTTGGATGAGACAAGATAAGGGGAGGCGAGCAAGAAACATGTGGGATTCTCAGTCTGGGGAGGTCTTATCTGGCATGAAGGAAGGATCTGGGTTCCAGTGTGAGTTTACAGCAGGATGTGTTAGCAGCTAACCACTATCATCCTTTGTCTGGACATCCAGGCGGGGAGAAGACACTGGATTTAGTTCATCAACAGTATTCATGGAGGGGAGTGGGTGCTTCAGTATGGCAGTATGTGGAGCGATGTGTGGTGTGTGCCAGGTCAAAGTCCCGCCATATGGCACCAGGAGGTAAATTGAAGCCTCTTCAGATTCCATCTAGGCCATGGGCCTCTGTGAGTGTGGATTTTATCACAGGGTTGCCCAAGTCCCAGGGGATGGAAGCCCTTATGGTTGTGGTGGATCGCCTGACAAAGTATGCAGAGTTTTTCCCTAGTCAGTCAACCATCTCTGCAAAAGTAGCAGGTCAGATCTTTATGAATGAGGTCTTTTCCTGACATGGGGTACCAGAGGAGATTGTTTCATACCGAGTTCCACAGTTCACATCTCATTTCTGGTTACATCTGCTAGAAAACTTGAAGATAAAGGCCTCCCGTTCATCAGCTTACCATCTCCAATCAGATGGCCAAACTGAGAGGGTAAATCAAATATTGGAACAGTATTTGAGGTGCTATGTCTCAGGGCGGTAGGATGATTAGATGAATTGGGTGAAGTTGGCGCAATTTGCATATAACACCCACAAGCATTCTTCCACTGGAATGACACCATTTTTCGCAAACCATGGTCAGCACCCAGAGGGTATGGGGCCTCGGGAGCAGGGTCAGAATCCAGAAGCAGATGAGCTGTCAAGCGAGACTCAGGATACCTTGAGGCTTCTGAGAAGGAATCTAGAGGCAGCAGTTGCAGCTCAGAAGTGGAAAGCAGATAGGCATCGGCAGAGGGGAGCGTTTTCAAGAAGGGCGATTGGGTCTTAGTAAATGCTCAGAACTATGCCATACCTGTGAGGAGCCGGAAGTTGGGGCTGGTGGCGTTGGGCCCATACCAAATAGTGAGGGCGGCGAACGAGGTTGCGTTTGAGCTGAAGTTGCCAGAAGGGTCACGGGCTCATCCTGTGTTGCATGTGTCACAGCTCAAACCATTCTTGGGGCAGCTGCCTGAGAAGGCCTCCCATCTGTTTCCAGCTGAAGGGGGTGGAGGAGTATGAGGTGGAGGAGATCCTGGATACAAAGGTGGTGCGGGGTCATAGGTCATTTTTGGTCCAGTGGAAAAGCCATCCAGTTGAGGAGGCCACGTGGCAAACGTCCATAAATTGCGCCTGGTGTCCTGGAAAGATCTGAGAGTTCTTCTTGTTTAGGGGGTGATGTGACGGTTGAGTTTTATCCTCAACATCACATTGCCCTGATCTTTGATAAGACAGGACAAGCTGGTGTGGGAGATAGAGGGAGTGAGAGAGCATTAGTCTTGGCTGAACCCCAGGTTGAGACTAAGACTGGGGAAGGACGGCGGTTAGATGTTTCGTCAGGCCTGAGGTTGAACCAAATGGTTTTGAAGTGGGTGGTTTCTAGGGTAAAGGTGGATTTGAATCAGAATTGGAACGATTCTTGGTTATGGTGGTTCAGCCACTACGGATTTCAATCTGGCCTAAAACAATTGGGTTTGCTTATGGCATGTTTCAAAAGACATAACGTCAGGCATGGCGAATGAGTTTGATCTATGCTTGTATATAGCTATAAGAGATAGCACTTGAGAATGGGAGGTTCTATAGTTTCGTTTTCTATCAACTTGCCTAAATATATCAAATAAAGCCGTTCCTAAGCCTTACTTACTTTTATTACTGTCTTCCAAGGTTTCTATTGATAAATTTAGTCTAACAGCGGCCATGTTTGGCCTAAATGAACAGGAGTTGGACTTTGAGAGCGAGATAGGAATGGTTATTGCCTCCCTATACACCTTTTCTTGGAGTCAGGGCATGTTGCTGGGGGTAAGCATACTCGCAACTGTCCTCCAAGGGGTGTTTATCCATGGCTTCTGTAACACATGCACTAGAAGAATGGTCTCAGGGACCTTGTCTGCCCTTTGGTCATTGACTTGGGCCCTGCTTCCTAATTCATTCGTGGCTCACTGGAAAAAGCTAGTGCGTTACAAACAGGAAATTAATCTTTAGAATCTGATGGTTTATTGTGATAAGGACTGCAGGTATTTATACCTGTTTCTAGGGATATTTTGGTGCCTAGAATGTTCTAGGATAATTAAGTGAAATCAGGATAAAAATGAATATTCCATGAACGTGGAATTATTATTCAAGTGGATTAGAACGGAATTATTAATCCATTCAACACTCCCTCTATTCATTTTTATACTGGTAAAGTTTAAGACGGTTGCCATTGATGGTTGACTGATATGGCACTCCATTAATGGTTTCTAGGTTGTAGTTTCCATAGGGGAGTACTTTGGTAACTCTAAAAGGCTTTTGAAATATGGGTGAGTTTTCTTAAAGCGGGAGTTTATAAATCCATCTTGATACAGGAGGACTAGGTCTCCTACTGTAAAAACCAGGAGGGTTTGAGGTGGTCGTCATAGTTGGTCTTCATTTGATGGGCATGATCTTGTACCAGTTTCTCCATGTCAGACCGTATTAAGTGGCGAAGATGGGAAATGGTTGCTGAGTTGCTTGGCCAATGGGTTGGGCTGAAATTTTATTCCAAACAGTAGTTCATATGGCGTATTACTGGTAGTACTATGGATTTTAGTTTGGTATGCCCAAAGGATGGTGGGTAAGCATTCAGGCCACTTATCAGGGTTGTCTTTGATGCTTCGTTCCAGGGCATGCATCAGTGTTTGATTCATCCATTCTGTTAGTCCATTACACTGAGGGTTGTATGCCGTTGTCATGGAGTGATGAGTACGTACCTGGACCAACATTACCTCAATTAAAATATTATTGAAATGTGATTCCCAGTCAGTCAGGGTAAGCTGAGGTGGTCCATAGATAGTAAATATCACTTCATATAAGAACAGGGCTGTGGTAGCTGCATCTGCTCGGGTAACTGCTTTAGCAACAGGCCAATAGCTGAAGTATTCAGTGGCTACTAGGATATACTTTGATTCATAAGTTGCAACCCTTAGCAGTCCCATAAAGTCGAGGGCTTACATCTTGAATAGTCCAGGTGTTGCTATAGGGTTCAGGGGTTTCTGGGCACCTGGTGACTTAGCAAAGACTTGGCAGGAATGTCATGTGGATACATAGTTGCTAACTTCAGTATAGGCGTTTGGCCACCAGTATGCAGTGAAGTGTCTCAACCAGGTGGCTTGTACTCCAAAGTGCCCGGCATCATCATGAGCCTCCTTCATCTGCTGCACACATTGGCTTCTTGGTACCATCTGGGCCACTGATCCTCTGGTATGTACATATAGGTGCCCTTCAAATTTTAGAAATTTTGAACAACATTTTTTAAATGATGGTATATCCTGGATATCATTTGGTACTTCAAAATCCTCTAGGAATTTCCATATTTGCAGGAGCTCATTCTTGAGATTAATCTCCCCCATATGGAAGATTGCTGGTCCCGCTGGGTTATTGTTGATTTGGGATAACCCATCTGCTACTGCGTTAAGCCATCCAGGGAGGTGCACGAATTTTAAATCAAACTCCATTAGCTCATATCTCCAGCATATTTGGTGACCATTTGAAATGTGATTATTTAGCAGAAAACTTACTGCTGAATTACCAGTGAATACTGTGACCCACCAGTCCAACAGATAATATCGGAATTTACAAAGAGCAAAAACCACAGCCAGAACCTCTTTCTCATATGTTGATTAGTTGTATTCCGCTGTGGCAAATTTCTTGAGATAAATTCTACAAGTAGGTACTTGTTTCCTCAAAGCTGTGTAAGCACAGCCCCAATAGCTGAATCACTGGCATCTGTGAACAACTGAAATTCTTCATCAAAGTTGGGGAATATCAAAAATGGGAGCTTGAACTAAGGCATTTCTCAGGCTGCCAAAACTCTAATGAGCATCACTGAAATTCCAAAGGGTTTCCTTCTTCTAAAGTAAGTACAATGGAGCGGCTATCTTGTTGAAGTTTGGAATAAAGCCTGATAGTAGTTGACAGTTCCATAAAGCTAAAGAGTTTGGCTGCATTGTTTGGGATGATCCATGTAGAAATGGCTTCCACCTTATAGGGGTCAGCTTGTTTTCCTTCTGGAGAGATAATGTTCCCTATCAGCTTCAGCTCTCTAGTGCAGAGTATCAGCTTTGACTCATTGATGCCAAAATTTGATTCCTTAATCCGATGAAGTACTGCTCCTAGTTCCTGCAGGTGTTGATTGAAATCAGTGGAATAGATGGTGATATCATCAAGGTAAACAGTGACACACTGACTTGTTAATCCATGGAATAATTCGTCCATAACCTTTTGGAAGGTTCTAGGAGCTCCAGTAAGACCAAAAGGCATTCAAGTGTATTTGAACTGTCCAAATTTGGTGATGAACGACGTTTTCAGGATAGACTCCTCCTCCATTGCCAGTTGATAGTATCCATAGAACAAATCGATATTGGTGAAGTACTTGCGCCTCCTATGGTATTGAAGATGTCTGTGATCAGTGGCATTGGGTAAGCATTTTTCTTTGTTACTCAGTTTAGAGTGATATAGTCAACGCACAAGCGGAGTTTTCCATTCTTTTTGGGGACAATATGACATGAAACGCCCACAGTGATTGAGAGGAGCGAATGAGAGCCACTGGCTAGACCTTTCTTAATTTCTGCTTCAACAAATTTTTCTCATGCTTGTGGTAGGCGGTAGGGTCATCTGGCAATGGGTTAAGCATCACTGACATCAATCAGGTATTATCCCTAGGTTGAAAATGGAACATTGTTGGGATTTTTGCCCATATTCTCAGCCTGCTAGATTACCTGGTATCGCTAGGGAAAATTCCCTAAGGCAAAGTGAATCAGAAATTGGTTGGCCTGAGTTTCAGAGGAACTATGTTTGGGGGATTTTTGGATATTTGTCTGGTTGTATCCATCAGGGATTGATCTGGATAAATACTTAATATCCCATTGGGCAGAGTTACCGACAAAATAGGGGCATCTGATAGTGATTAACTATCAGGTGTACTGATTGGGATTGGTCAGGTTTCATCACCGACTGATTGGGAATGAATGATGAGTTGTGAGGCGAGTGATGCCACCTGCAAATAGCAAATCAATCGGTTGGTGAAGTGACCTGCCATAATGGGTAATAAGTCCCAATACCTAAGCAGGTCGCTAGCCAATTATGGTTGGTTTGCTTGGATTGAGAGGAAAATGGTAGGGACACGTTTTCCAACTCTTTCCGTTTGAGGTCTTGAGGATGTCCAATGATGGAATTCTAACCAGGATGGGGAAGACCATCACTGCTGAGACAAGGAAGGGTGAATCAATGGCAACAGCTGCCGTTTCATTGAAGAGGTGTCAACCAAGGGTTAGACAGCCGAATCCCCTACTATATAATTCCCTAGGATTTACTATAATAAAAAACTTAGTTTTAAGATAACAAGTACTTTACAGTAATGTTTTCAATTTGGTTTAAGTTGTTCTATCAGCTTCTATTGTGTCGTTCTATCTCAAGGATATTATTGCAGCAGGCAATCATTGGAAGATCTCAGAGAGAAGAGTAAAGATCTGAGCAGGGATCTAAAGATTAAGGAACCACAATCAGGGATAGCTGCTGGCTGTGTGTTGGGCTGAGAGAAACTGTCACCGGGGTATCTTAACAAAAATTGGGTGAACAAGAGTATAGGGAACAAATCCCTACAAGTATGACTTACAGAGTATTTAACTGGAAGTACTGGCCAAAGCGTTGGGCCAAATAGTAGTTCAATCTCAACTATGGATAATAGTCTCCATACTATTATCAATTAATACATTCTATACAACACGACAAAGTGCACAAGGAAATCAAACCTGTGCAGTAAAAAGGTTACTGGGTTGACGGCTGACAAACAGAGTAAATTTTTACAAACATCATCACCATTATGGCAGAAGTGTCTCAAATTGTCTGAGTAGTTATGTTAGATCTGCCTTTTGCTGATCCACCAAATGGGTTAGGGCATTAATTTTTCTGTTAACTCATCACACCAATAGGTAGACAGTTGCGCTGGGGTGTCTGATGGCCTTTCTGGATTGGAATATGTAACAGTCAGAGGCTTCATCCCTTTTTCTTTCTGCATAAACCATTGATCCAATTAAAAGTTGGCATGTATTACAAACTCCCTTTAGGGCCTGCCAGGAAAGCAACAACTGGAAATGGTTGTGATCAAAGACTACTGTATCAATATAGCGGAATTTGCCAGATATTTCCACAGAAAGGTCAAATACTTGACCACAATAAGATTGTTGAGTTACACCAGCCATCAGGAAGACCATTCCACTCTGAAGGATGTCCTCATATCCAATGTCCAGAAGGTACTTCTTTGTTATAATATTCGCTGAATAACCTGTATTGAGGAGGATAGGCACTAAGTATCCAAAGAGGGACCCCCATGGTGCGAGGTGCCCCTGTATTGGTGAGTAGGACTCCTGTTTTGAGCCTTCATTTCGAAGCTGAGTTAGACCAATGGCTTGGTGAAGGTCTTGCCATAGTGCTAGGCTGGACTTGCACATGTCTTCGAGGGGTACTGGGATAATTGTCTCTTCTAAAATCTTGGTAGCTGAGACCCCTTTTGGTCAATATGACGCTGGGTTAGGGACTGGTACCATAGGTTGTTGTGATACCTGAAATTTTATGGCAGTTGTTTTCTTCACTGCTTGATAGGTTTCTGTAGGGACAACTGCTGTATTACTTGGGTAGTGTTGGGGCTGCAGGTTTTCCATAGCCTGTTTGGAAAATTCAGGTAATTGGAGAGAGGTATCATCTTGTTTTCTTATGGGTTCGTCATAATCTTCCATAGGTACACCATGTGATTCATTAGGTTCTTTCTGCTCTGGGTTCAAAATGTCATCAATTCTCATTCTTTTAGTTGGGTCATATATATATGGCTGGCTAATTCTTCTTGCTTCCATTTTTCAGCAGCATAGATTTTTGCCATCAGGAATTGTCAGGCTTGTTTTGTTTCAGGCTTTGCTGATGAGTACTCAATCTGTCTGAGGGGGGACGAGGCTGTCCTGGTGGTGGCCTAACATAGGGGCGCTGGTAAGGCTTTGTCCCCATCCCATAGTATTCATTTGATGGTGGAGTTGTATAAGAATAAGGATACAGTGGATAGGGTCCCACTGGCGCTCCCCCATAAAGCATTGGTGGTAGATTAGGGTACTGATGAGGTACAAACTGAGCAAAATTTACCTGCCCAGGAGCTGGAGGTGCATCCTGATTCCTTTGACTTTCTCTGGCAGGACACCTTCCATCTAAATGAACCATTTTGCACCGCCAGCAGGGGTTTTGGCACTGTCTGAAATGATTCCCAGGCTCATTACAATTGTGGCAGTGAAGGTTGTTTTGTGAGGGTCATCCTTGTATTAGCATAGTGTTGTACTTGCTCTGAAAGGGCATTTATCTGTGTGGTAGACTTAGAGGGTGAGCTGATATGTTGGAACTTTATGGTAGCCTCACCCTCAGGTTCTTCATCCTCTAGCTCCAGCCTTCTGGTGTTTGATTTTGTAAGTCGATGGCTGGCTAGATGAGCTAGTGGCAGCAGACTCCAATGGCATGGTCAGCACATGAAGGTTGAAAACCCAGGACAGTATTTAGGTATGACTCTTCTAAGGCGTCAATAAACCATTTCAGTAACTGTTGGTCCATATCATCACAGCATCTATTGCTAGACTGGTGCCATTGTCCAAGTAGGTCTTCAAATTTATCCAGGAAATGGTCAAGGTTATCATAGTTCTTCAGGCACATGCACCAGAACTTCTCTTGTAGTTGTGTGGTAGATACCTGAAACTTGGCATGGGCATGCTCCTGCCATTCACCCCAGGTGTCGAATGGGAGGTTGTCACTATGCCACCACCTTGCCACACCTGTTAGAAGTCTGGGCACCTCACGGAGTCATTGGCAGTCACTCAAATCATAATCATTGCCCCAGGAGTTATAGGCTTCCAACCATTCATCTATTGGACCATTTTCAAATTTCTCTAGGGTTTGCCTTGTGTAGAGTTTCATTAACGTCAGGGTAGCAGCTTGGCTCTGGAAGGCATTTTCAGGTTCCCTGGAAGGATTACCAATTTGTCAGAGAACTAGGGGATTCTGGTGTATTCCCCAATGGGCAGCAGGTGGCAGAGCGTAACTCTCAGGGTTTTCAGGATTGTCAATTTGGCAGTCATCATCAGTCATCCTGGGTGTTTATGACTTAAAACGTCCAGGGAAGGATATTCCTTAAAACTGGAAGATAAGAAGCATAACATGAAATTAAGCTTTAGATTCTGATGGTTTATTGTGATAAGGACTGCAGGTATTTATACCTGTTCTTAGGGATAATTTGGTGCCTAGAATGTTCTAGGGGAATTAAGTGAAATCAGGATTAAAATGAATATTCCATAAAAGTGGAATTATTATTCAAGTGGATTAGAACAGAATTATTAATCCGTTCAACACTAGCCTGGAAGGTAAACTTGAAAATTTCAAATCAACTGAATATCAAACTGCTCAGCTGTAATGATATACCAAATACCATGAAATATATAGTATTTTCAATTCTTATGTATAAAACTTTTTAGATTATTATAAAATTAAAAATCTGGCTTTGAGGTTCATACAGACCCCTTCCCATCCACTTATATCCAAATTTTCAAGACTCTACATGCTGTAGTTTTGGCTGGGCATCATAAACATATACACCCATACACACTTACTTTTATTATCTATATATATATGGATGTTGGTATATATATATCCAAGATTTATAGACTCTGACACCATTTGATCAATCACCATGAAAGTTGGTACATATAAGTATCTTTCATAGAGGGTTTTTTTATTTTAGAAATTATTATTTTCATAGTAAAATAAAAAGTTTTATATATAAGAAGTGAAAAATCTATATATGCTTCGATAAATTCACTATATTGTTACAGTTGAGCAGTTTGGTATTCAGTTGACTCAATTTTTCAAATGGTTTTAAGTTGTTAGTGGTTATTTAAATCTTTAGAAAGTTAATTAAATCAAAACTGAATCAAAACCCAATTAATTTTACAAATACCTCCTCTAGCATAATTGACTCAGCTTTTATCTCTAAACTTAAAATTTATAAAGGTCAGTTGTTTGAATTCTGGTACAATCACTATTATTTAATTACTTTTTATCATTTAATTACTTATATAGTTAAAGCTAATATTGCAAGTGTAAGTAAAATTAAAAAAATGATGAGCCAACATAATAAATATAAATTTAAGAGTTTTGCTTATATATACGTATAAAAATAAATGTTGGTATATATATCTATATATATATTCAGCTATTCTGTCAAAGCAAGCTGAGATTCAAGAGCTCCAATAGGTCAAACATCCATATTTCCTAATTTGGCTTGTAGCTAATATCAAAAAGACACCTATCTTGGTCCAAGCACTGAGTTAATCTAAATCCAAGCATTGACTTATGAATAGGGTTTGCCTCTTATCCCCAATATTGCACTTAACACAAAAAAGTATAAAAAATCAATCTTTTAAGTTTTAAAATTTTTTATTACACGTTGTAAAAAACCTTCCCCTAAATCATGTTGTTGGAGTTTAGGTGCAAAAATGCGCTAGCAAGAATCTTTACAAAACCTAAAAACCAATACCAAACATTATTACTAGAAATTATTTGAAATGCCACCCAAAAAATCAACCATTGGAAGATCAACCAGACATACACGTCAACTGTCAGCCAGTAAAGCTGCTGAAACATCTGAAGAGCGAGATGAATGAGTTGAAAACCTGTGAGTGTGAGCTTCTACTTCAAGAACTGCCAAAGCATCTCAACAGCATGACATACAAGTTGCAGATCTTTGAGCAAGAGCTT
The DNA here is from genome assembly GCA_022478985.1 of Massospora cicadina. Classification (NCBI taxonomy): domain Eukaryota; kingdom Fungi; phylum Entomophthoromycota; class Entomophthoromycetes; order Entomophthorales; family Entomophthoraceae; genus Massospora; species Massospora cicadina. The sequence continues at coordinate 20,274 of JAKSZP010015990.1, read as the reverse complement.
CTACATCAAGAGCTTCTAAAATATCTAAAGAGTTAGATACATGATGTGAAGCTGAACACTCACAGCAGACTTGATCAAGAATGAGAATCGATCTCAAGAAAGTGGCATTCAATTATAATGAAGACTGTGATTACAAAATGCATTGCAATGTTGTCATTGGTCTAATGGCTACATTGTGATTACATTGTTGCACTTTGAAGTTTCAGAAAGAAATGTCTGGCATGTATTGCTCCAATGATTAAGTCAATTTGTCACCACTGGCTGAGCCACCAGAACCACTTCTAAATTACATGGCTGAGGCTACTCAAGAGTCCAAACACTTTTTAGAGAATATTTGGTAATACAACTCATGCTTTCAAATGACATTGTTTGGAGCAACAAATATTATGAGATAAGGTAATTTCATTCCCACATTTCTAGTGCAAGAACAAGTGTATCATCAGATTGGTTCACTTCTTCCAGTGCCCAAAGAAGTTCCACAGTTTTTGCAAATTTATATTATGGACAATATAGAGGGGAAGATTACTTGAAAATGTGCATTTAGTGAAGCACCAGATGGGGAAATTATTGGTGAATTATGAGCATTATTCCATGAGCACAACTTTTTTGGTCAGAGATTTCAAATCTACATTGGAGAATGTGAGAGTAGATGACTTGAAAGTTATTAATGGGTAGGCAAAATACCATTTAATGGGCATGAAAGATGCTTCAATGCTCTAATAGCCCCTGAAGTAGCAGCTGTTATTGTCAAAACAGAGATCACCTGGCAAGATATTGTTATCAGCAGATGAGATCAAACTAAGCAGTGTGTTGCTGAAATCAACCAATCATATGATACACTTCAATATTCAATGCTGTTTCCATGAGGAGAGGATGGATATCACATCAAATTGTATCACACTTGTTGAGTTTTGAGCTTCGTCTGATGGTTGGTTCTTCATCAGGTGTGAAATGCAGTTTTGAGCATCTATTGTGTGAAGACAACAGACAGGATGGTGATTGGAATTTAAATTATAGCTTCTTGATAGTATTTAATTCGTATACCCTGTCATTTTTACTTGGACTATGGCACGCCACCCTGATCTTACTGATCCCAAGTAAAAGCTGACTAATACAAAAGAAATTACTAAACAAAAAAGTTTATAAATTAAATTATAAACAAGTCCAGTAGTTGAATATATTTTATTAATGTCAACCTAAGGGTTATTTATAGGGTTTGATGTTCACCACATCTTACCTATGACAACTTACTTTCAGTGGCACTTAACCATGTAAAAAGTTTGTAAGAATGCCTATGTATACTTCAACTCAAGGCATCATGCTCAGCCTCAGGGTTGGTGTAAACACCGTCATCATTCTTGAGATGGTGTTTTGTCATGTCTTCAAAATAGCTGAACTGATTCACTTTCACATGCAATTGGCAGCACATGCCAAGGCGATTCGTATCACTAGTTAGTAATTAATTTGATTGAAAACTCAACTGATATTACAAACTAATTTTGACATAGACCAACAAAGCCCACGTGCCCAAGTCATTAAGTCAAAACTTAATCTAAGCCTGACCTAACCAACAAAGCCCTTGAGCCCATGTCATCATAGTCAAATACAATTAAGTGAAATTGCCAGGCCACAATTCCCAAGTTCAGATATACTTAGGATACACCTGAACCATAATTGCTGATATCTGGTATGATCAAATATCTGACAATTAGGTCCAGTCAATTACTCAACAACACTCATCCTGTCACAGGTGCTGAAACAATGAAATATGCCAGTTGTATGGATTTTTATGCAAATTGTATCATGATTCAAGCACAACAATCCAACCACATCCTAAAGTGTCATCAACTTTTTCAACAATTTATTGTTGATATGTACGCTAAAGTCAAAAGTGAACAACTCAATTACATTCAATACAATAAATCAAAGCTTAGAGCTGAAGAGTGTATTCATTTGTGAGATGCAATCATGAAGGATGGAAATGTTGCTAACATTGGACAAATGGTTATACTTCTGGCTTTGTATACTGGAAGTCCAAGACACATGCATATATATACTCAAGATTCTCTGACATATGTTTGCAAATATGGATGTCCAGATCTTTTCATCACGTTCACATGCAATCCATCTTAGACCAAAATTAACAATTTACTTCTGCCTGGCCAGCAACCATCCTATCAGCATGACCTCACAGTGAGAGTTTTCAAACAAAAATTGATACGTTTCATGGATCTCATCACTAAGAACTATATATATGAAAAATTTGCTGCTGGATGTATTCCATTGAATAGCAGAAAAGAGGTCTACCACATGCTCATATTTTAATTTGGATGGTTAAAAATTTGTTCCACCCTATATTGATGATATCATTACTTCTGAGCTGCTCAATCCTGAAAAAGATCCAGAATTATTTCAAATTGTCAAAAAATATGATTCACAGCCCATGTGGACTACACAACCCACATTTGTCATGCATGAAAAATGGAAAATGCACCAAAAAGTATCCACATCAGCTGTTATCAGAAACACAAACTGGTGCAATGGTTATCCATTGTACAGATGACAAAAACCAGATGATTGAGGACACACAACAACTATTAAAATCAATAACGTTGATTTTGAAATTGATAACCAATGGATTGTGCCCTACTCTCCTATTCTTTCAAAATCATTTAATGCGCATATCAACATAGAGCCTTGCAATTCAGCAAGTCAATCAAATATATATGTAAATATGTTAATAAAGGCAGCGATATGGCAGTTTCAGACTTACAAATCCCAATGCACCTGTCAATGAAGTCAAACAATTTCAAATGGGATGTTATATTAGCAGTAATGAAGCTGTATGACAAATTCTTGGTTTCAACATTCATGAACGCTTTCCTGCTGTCATGCATCTCAGTGTTCACTTGGAAAATGGTCAATGAGTCTACTTCATGGAATAGAATGTACCCCAGAGAGCTGCAGATCCACCAAACACAACGTTGACCACTTTTTTCTAATTGTGTGCAACTGACAAATTTGCAAAATCGTTGCTGTATCATGAAGTCCCACAATATTACACCTTGAATCAATAAATGAAGAAATTTTGCAGAAAAAAATGAGGTGCCAGGCATTCTTCAATACCTGGCATATTTTCTACTGGCGCATTGGGATGAGTATATACTTGTAAGGAGAGTTTCTATAACTCTCCTGTTCTCAGCGTGGTAGTGCTTGGTGCACAGGGCCAACGCCAGGGAACTAGCCGTTAGTACAAATGGTACTAGAGCCCAGCAGAGGGTGCTGGAGCAATAATAACTTAAGTAAAGGAGTGAGATAAATAACCAACCAAAATCGATGCAGTGGACAAGGGGAGAAGGGGTAAACATCCCAGGTTGGAGGGAACCTGGGAGAACCAACAGTGCACTAGAGAATAATCTCATTGTATTTAAAATGGAATGGTTAATGTAGCATGAGACCTCCTCAAAGAGGTCCACACACAGTATCATCTGAAGTAAAATTTTAATAAAAACAGAAAAAATGGGGAAGTTTATTGTGGAAAAGTTGACCATCAAGGAATGTTGGTCACAAAAATCAAATTTAAGCTTCATTGGGGTAATTTGGGGTCTACTAAAGTGGTTCCAAGCACTGATTCACCAATAAGCAAACACCCCCATATAAATTGGTAGAATACACTGAAACTGACTTCACTCAAGTAATTGATTGAAGTTGTATCTGACCTGAACGCGTAATTTTGTAAATGGAACAGGTTTTAAACCCACATTCTTCAATCAACTGATTTGAGATTTCCTCATTAATTGAATAAAATGTCCGTTTTAACGCCTGGGCTGACGCAAGGGGCTGGGCGTTATGCACCTCACTAGTAACAACCTGGGCATATTTGGCTTGTACCAGCGTTGGTCTAATGTGTGCTTGAGGTCAGAAAGAAACTGAAGTTTCACCTTCTGGGACTCCTGCCACCCAGACTTATCCTTAGGGTTGGTGCCCACTATCATGTCATTTAAACATGACAATACTGTTCATCTGAATAATTCTAAATGCTACTATTTGTGAATGTTGCTTTACATGGTCAAAGGACTAACATCATTTCAAGCAATCAAAACCATCAATGGTTAAGTGTATCAGACATACAGAGAAGCATGTTTCAAACTTGGTTTGCTAAAAAATGATTAACATTGGGACAACACATTGGCAGAAGCATCTGAAACACGTCATGCTCACCAAATACAAACCCAGTTTGCCATAATTTTGACAACCTGTGCGCCTTCTGATCTGAAAGATCTATGGGAAAAACACAAAGATAGTATGAGTGAATATATACTTCTCCAAGCATGCAGAGACAACCCCAGCCTGGATGTACAGTATTTGGAAGACATTTTCAATGAAGCACTGATATCACTTGAGGATATGTGCATGTCAATTAACAACAAAATTCTTAATCAGCTTGGGCTATTTTCACTGGAACATGACAGAAATGATGTTGTCAATAGAGACATATTGCAAGAAAAACAATACAATGTCAATGTGATACAAGTTTATGTTGAGGCTCAGAAAAGGATCTTAACAAATGGCCAATGACTTGCATATGACACAGTTATGGAGAATGTACAAGGTGCAAATGGTGGACTTCTTTTTCTTGATGCACCAGGAGGCACAGGAAAAATATTTTTTCTCAAAATCTTCACCAAAATTTGAATGAAGCATGAGATTTCTCTAGCTGTGGCATCATTGGGATTGCAGCTGTCAGTGCTACAGTTCTTTGGACTGGCGCCAGGGTTTGCGGTGGCTTGAAGCTGGAAAAATCAGAAAGAGCGCTGAGGAGGAAATGGGAAAAATGGGTTAGAATACTGAATATTTTATTAAACTAAAAAGCTTCAATATTTATAGGGTGCATTGGGACTCAGTGCCTTTGGGATCGTTGGGGCCTCATCCAATCAGGATCTTTACTGATCTTCTGGAATAGCCTCCTCATGGGTGTCCTTAATGGATAGCATCGCTCACCTGACTGAATGGGTGGAGTTGCCACCCCACGTGACTCAGGAATAGGTGAGGATGATCCTGAAATAGATTTAGCTTGGGTAGGTTTGATGACCAATTTGGCATGGCTAGATTTGGAAGATGGGAATTTGATACAATTTTTATCTCAAATCCTGACAGCAGTAATGCACTTGATGGAGAATGCAAGGCACATTCAGCTCTCAAGTTACCATCAAATTTAAATCTAGCTGCAGATTCTCTTTGCAACATTAATAAATATCTGGAATGGCAACCATATTGAAAACATGCCAACTCATTATTTGGAATTAAATACCATGACCCATAAGAAAGGACTTGAGGCACTTGATCATACTCTGTGAGATTTCTGAAGCAATCAATATCCAATGGGCAGAGCTCTGATACTGCTTGCTGGTGATTTCCATCAAACTTTGCCATCATTCCAAGTTTAACACCAGCAGATGAGCTGAATACATGCCTGAAGAATTTGGCTCTCTGGAGACATGTGAAGAAAATTACACTGTCAACTAATGTGTGTGTGCATTTACTTGGACATATTTTTGCACAAAGGTTTGCCAAGCAACTTTTGGATATGAGTGATTGAAAACTTCCGGTTGATTTTGCAACACAGGAGATATAATTCCCACTGAACTTCTGTCAACTTCTGTCATCAATTGAAGATCTTGAAAAGAAGGTTTTCCCAAACATTGCCAACAACTTCAGAAATCATGATTGACTTTGCAAGTGAGCTATCTTAGCTCTAAAAAATGATAATATCAATTGAATCAATAATAAGATTCAATTGAAAATTACTGGTGCAGTTATAGAATACAAATCCATTGATACAGTTACAGAAGAGGATCAAGCTGTTAATTATCCAGTCAAATTTCTCAATTTATTGGAGCCTCCTGGAATGCCACTGCACATATTAACCTTGAAAGTTGGCTCACCAATACTGCTCCTTCAGAATCTGAACCTGCCAAAGTTATACAACAGAACTAGACTTTCTGTAAAAAAACTGATGCCAAATATGATAAAGCAACAATAATTAATGGCAAATGTAAAGGAGAAGATGTGCTGATTCCATGTATTCCAATGATCTCACTGATTTACCCTTCATATTCAAACAACTATACTTTCCTGTGCATCTTGCTTTCATGATAACAATCAGCAAAGCTCAAGGCAAGTCGCTGCATGTTGCCAGGTTAAATATAGAAAATCCATGTTTTTTACATGGTCAACTATATGTTGCTTGCTCCAGAGTAGGAAATCCAGAAACTCTGTACATTTATATACCAAATCAGAAACCAAAAATATTGTTTATCCACTTGCATTATACTAGATATTAGTATTAGTTTCAATTATTTTAAGTTGGTTCAATTATATAGCAAATGGAATAGTCAAAAATATTGTTATTTCTCATGAATTATTCATTAAAAATTTATATAATTCATCACCTATTTATACCAATAAAAATAATGGACTTTTATCAGTATAAGTCATCTTTTATTTTTCTATATTTTTATACAACATAATATAGATTCTAGATTATATACATACCATCTATTTTTATATAAATAAATATACAAATGTAGGAAAATGTCAGCCGGGTTCTGCTAGCTATAATATAAAATTTAAATTAATATATTCGAATCACCTGAAATTCTATAGATACTATGGCGAAGCACAGGTAACTCCTCTAGTTATAGATAAAAGTGATTATGCCAGGATTCAAACTGTCCTTTTATAAAATTTAAGTTTAGAGCCAAAAGCTGAGCAGATTATACTAGAGGAGGTATTTTTAAAATCAATTGGACTTTTGATCAAAGTTTTGATTTAGATTAATTTATTAATTACCCAAATGACCAGTAACCACTTAACAAAGCTATTTAAAATATCAAATTAACTGAATTCTAACTGCTCAGCCATAACTATATACCAACTACCCTCAAAAATATATAGGATTTTCACTTGATACATATAAAACCTTTTATTTTGATAATGAAAATTAAAATTTTTTGATGGATTATTATATTGTCATCCAAGACCAATGTCTGTGCAAAGTTTCAGAATCTTTTTTTTTTTTTTTATTGACAATAAGTGTCTGAAATAGAGCTTATAAGTTTTGATTACAGACAGATATGACAGTGTTTTTAAGAAAAGTGTTTAATAAAGTTTAGAATCTGAAGTTCTGAAATATTATTTGCTTAAATTACCTAGAGAAATTCTAGTCATGACAGTAGGTCAAGGCTCAACTTAAGGGTTTGTCCTTAAAGCGAACAATATATTGACATAATTTATCCATTTGGTACCAAGCCAACGCTTCAAGCCTTTAGATACAATAAAGTTGAGGTGACCATTAAAGCAGGGGTTCTAAACAATATTTCATGGTAAATGAGGTGCAAAGCTTTATAAATAGCTTGTGTTTTGCAGTGGCACAGTAGAAGTCCTCAGCTGGCATTGGTGAGGAATAACATATTTTCCCTAGGTGAGCACTCCAGCGAAAATTTAAACAAATTCATTTGTAATTTTTAAAATACTGACCTTGTTTTTATTTAATAACGGAAGCGAGCTTTTATACCTGCTTCCTGAAGACTTTTTAAAAGCTTAGAAAGTTGATGGATAGCAAATATTGTAGGATAAAAATGAATAATTGACCATTTTGTTTGATCTGCACAAACAGGAATCTTTGGTCATCTAAAATTTTTAAAAGCGTAAAAAAGTGGTGCACAAGTTCATCCCTATACGTTACCTTAAGATTTGGCGATGATAGATAGAGAATTAGATGGATATTTGGTTAATCTACATCAAGTTACTTTTAACAAAGCTTACAAATATATATCAAGCCTGGCAAATATCACCATTGCTTTAATTTTGTGTAGTCTCAGATTAAATTTTATACATGCATATAATTTTTGTTCCTTCGACATTTGATTGGTTTCAGTCTATTTTTTGTATTTTTGAAGCTTAAATTTATATGAGTTTATTACCTGCTTATTAGATCTAGAAGGTTTTAAAATGGTACAAGTGCAAAGGGGCTGCAGTATTATTATTACACATAATTACTCAAGAAGGATGTCATTAATAAAAGAGTTCAGATTGTTAAACTAAGTTGCATCTGTAAATGCAGGCACCTTTTAATGAACTTTTTAATGGTTAGTATTGGTTTTTGTTTAAAAGGACGGGAAACAAGTTAAAGTATTTTGCATACCTATTTTCACCTTCTACTTTACTACTTAAGCCTTTGAATTGACTCTATATACTTCCAATGGCTTCTTACGTTTTTATAAACTAGGCTTGAAATATTTGGCGCTATTTTTAATCAAAGAGGTTTTTTAAGTTATTTGAGGAGTAAACCAAAACTGCTATGGTTTTTACTTGACAAACTATTTAATTATTTCATTAATAGCTTTACTTATTTTAAATGCGGTATTGTTTTTATAAACTTGCACGTTAATCTTTAAAGTATACCTGGAGCAACTAGAACAGGATTCATTCTTTTTTAGACTGTATTATATTAGATGGATGTTAAGGAGTTCCGAAAAGCGGCACACGTAGTGGTCGATGCTATAGCTGACTACTTTAAGCAACTGGATTCAATTTAAGTGAAACATCAGGTACAACCAGGTTACCTGCAAAAACTTCTCCCGACGGAAGCACCTGAGGAGCCCGAAGTATTTAAAACCATCCATGCGGATTTTTATAAGTTTATCATGCCTGGGGTAACGCACTGGCAATCAGGGAAACTTTTTGCATACTTTCCATGCAGTTCCTCATCCCCGGCCATGCTCGGCGAGATGTATAGCAATATGATTAATGCGCAAGGGTTTTCTTGGGACACTTACCCTGCCATGTCGGAACTGGAGACGGTGACGACTGATTGGCTAGCAAAACTAATTGGGCTTCCAAAAGAATTCCACTCTAATTCCCAAGGGGGTGGTTCCATCCAAGGGTCCGCCTCCGAAGCCATCCTGGTTGCGATGGTGGCAGCCAGGGATAGAATGATTCGTAGAACTTCGGCCCAAGCCTCAAAGTTAGTTGTTTACTGCTCAGACCAAACTCACACAAGTACTAAAAAGGCCACTCAAATTCTGGGTCTTCTTTTGAGAGTCCTTGAATCAGATCCTCTGGGCCAGTTACAAGCTTCAACTTTTTTGTCTCAAGTGGAGCGCGACCTTAATAGCGGCCTAATCCCTTTCTTTATGGTAGTAACCATAGGCACCACTAGTATATGTGCCTCAGACCCCATTAAGGAGTTAGCGCAAGCCGCCAAACCTTACTTGTTATGGCTGCATGTTGATGCCGCCTACGCGGGTTCGGCTTTGCTTCTTCCCGAGTTTCGAGATCTCCACCTCGAAGGCATTGGTATGTGCGATTCCTTTAATTTCAACCCGCACAAGTGGCTACGAGTCAACTTTGATTGCAGTACTCTTTGGGCCAAGGACCGCGCTTCTCTGGTGCTTGCACTCTCGGCGGATGCCACTTTTTATGTAAAGGTTTCAACCTCAGAAACTGAGGTGGTTGATTTTAAGGACTTACAAATCCCTCTCGGCCGCCGCTTTAGGTCATTAAAGTTATGGTTTACGCTTCGTTCCTTTGGGGGACGTAAATTGAGGGAGATGATCCGCACTCACATCGACCTCTCCAACCAACTGCTCGAATGATTAAAGAGGATGGAATGTTTCAGCTGGTGATTCCAAACCATCACCTCACCCTCCTACCACTTCAGGTCACCCCTCAGCAACCAGATGAACCTTTAGAAACTGTGAACAAGCGTACTGAATACTGCGCTCAACTTCTCAACCAAGATTCCTTCATCTGCATCAGCACCGCTGTATACAAAGATAAATTTATTATCCGAGTTATACCGCTTCCCCTCAAACTACGCTCTCTCATGTTTCCCAACTTTACTCCAAATGAAATCCGCTGCTTCTTCAGCTTATGGAAGATTTAAATAGTAAACTATAGCCGAGTTGTTCTGATTAATATTTTTATTGACCGAGTTGTACTTTTAAGCAATTTATATTATTGCAACTTGAGGCCTATGTGACAAACTTTCCTTGTACTAATAAATTAGATATACTAGCGAGATGATATGACAGGTCTCCTCCTATATGTATAAAAATCACGAGCCTTGATTTCCTAGCCTAAGTTTATACCTCGGATTGATCAAGAGATCAATAAACCACCATAAATGGTATAAGTTATGGCTCATACATGCCATAATTTTACTCGCTATAAAACTCTACTATAGTATATTACCACAGTATCAGTCTCATACGCTTATCCTTTATACTTTACAATCTTTCTGACCAATTATCTGTGGTAACTTACAAGAATGACCGTAATCGCTTTAAAATTTTTTTAGAGGTATGCAAGGTTCCATGATTAGCACACCTAAATCTATTCTTTACAAATATTTTTTTACTTTTATAAAAGTTAGTGTTTAGGGTTAATATAAACTATAAGATGACCCTAACTTCATATTCATCTTGATACTATTTATCTAGATTTACTTACTATTAGAAAAAAATTTCACCAGATATTCTGCAAAATTTGTATCGTAATTTACTACTTGTAATAAGGTTATTTTTGTATGATCGTTGAATTATGACCTTTATAATGTAGGCTATCTAAAGAACTACTTAAAAAGTACTTTTGGCCCTATTTTAGCTTTATATAGCTACACACAAGATATCTCTATAATCGAAAGGTTACTAGTAAGAATAAGGCAAAATAAGCTTGTGTCATGTTGGCTAACATTTAAAATGAGCTCCATGCAGACTTTCATCTTTTTTAAAAAACAAATATAAAATTTTTGGTCATATGCAACACACACTAATTTACCGTTCTTTATATTAAAATTAGTTGGCGGTCAACCATTTGCTCTAAGCTAATAATAAACAATCAAACTCATCTCTGGTACATGGCCTTGTTTGGTTAATGGTAATCTTATTACATGCGTTTTTAAAATTAGATTAGTAGGTAGTGTATAGATATTGTATAAAACTAAATGACTACATGTGATATAGGTTTTCACATAATTTTTCCAATTTTCCTATAATCTTTTCAGCTTTAAATTTTTTATAATTTTAATTCTTTTCACCTTAGAAATGCCAAATTCATAACAGAAAAATTTAAAATTCTTAACCAAGAAAAATTATTAGAAAAACGGAAAAAAGTATTTGAAAAAATGGAAAAAATTATGTGAAATCCTATAAAGGTATAGTTAACTCTTAAGTATTTCAAGCTCTGTGTTAAAGATTTTTAGATGTTTTAATGTTACTAAACTGCTTCTATTAACTTTAAAGATTAAAGTCTAACAAACATCTTTAGTTACCAATCTTCATATAACTAATTGTCAGTTAATCTTATCAGTTATCATTGTGACTAGTCTATTTCTAATGGCTCATAAGCATAAAAGAAATACTTGTTCTCGGATATTTTTCTGACTGCATAGAATACTCACTAGTTACTAGTTTAGCAGATTTTGCGCTACCAAATTGATGTTCACTCAGAATATACTATAAAAAAGGTCATTTCTGTCTTTAAAGATAACATTAAACCTCATTTTTTAACTATCACATAGCTTAATTTTTAATCAGAATTATCAAGTTGACTTTTAAAAAGGGGTTTTAAAAATTTGTTGGCACAGATTTTTGCTTTAAAAATTCTATCATAAAATAAACTGATAGCCTTAATTATTCTCCAGTAAAGCTAAAGTTTTATAAGTCATCACTATGATATTTTATAGTAGAAGATCAAATGCACATTTGTAGCACACGTTGCATCGAAATATCTCATAAAGAGTTATATTATGTTAAGTTATATGCACTAAAACAGGCTGCATCTTTTACCACATGACTCAGCATTATTATACCTGCTGAGTTTATAACTTAAAATAAATGTTAGTTATTTATATAAGACATTATATTTGCCTCATGTAGTATTATATCCCAGTATAATATATTGAAACATATTTTATGCCAAAAAGTGATATATATATATCAATTTAAATTTTCAAGAGGTAAAGTTGTTTAGCTAATCTTTACATATAGCTTTTAAAAATAAAAGAGAGTGAACAAAACCATTGTACTCTTAAATCAAGTAGCTTTCCTTCATTAATTTTTGTTATGACCATATATCTAACAATTATTAAAATTAACATATAATAATTGAGACTTTGATACTTATATATATTCTATAAAGATGAGGTAGACATCAATATAGTGATATAGACTATATGCATAAAGATGTTTGTCAGAGATTCAGTTATATACCTTTTTTACTTTGATTTCAACATTTTGCATTTTGATTTTAACATTTTAAATTTTAATTTCAATATTTTACAAATCAATTTCAATATTTTATATTTAAACTTCAACATTTTATATTTTAATCTCAGCACAATTTTTAGCAATATTTTTAACTTATTGTTTCTGCTAAAATAGTGCAAGCATATTGATTCACAGAATTTTATATTTAAAAATATTTTTATATCCCTTATATCACATTATAATCTACCAAAAGAAAATACTGATGTGCGAAAATCAATGAGTCTGTAGTCAAAGCTAGATATGATGCAATCACTAAAACTAAAAACATTGAAATTGAATTATAAAATATTGAATTTCAAATATAAAATATTGAAGTTAAAGTAAAATGTTGAAATTGAAGTGTAATATTGAAATTGAAACACAAAATGGTGAATATGAAGTATAATATTGAAATATGAAATGTTAGAATTGAAGTATAAAATGTTGGAATTGATTTGTATAATATTGAAATCAAAGTGCAAAATGTTGAAATTGAAAAGCTAAATGTTGAAATTGAAATGCAAAATGTTGAAATCAAAATGCAAAATTTTGAGATTAAAGTAAAAAAGGTATAGATATATATTTATAAAGCTTTAATGTCAAAAATATATAAAATTCAACAATAACAAGCAACAATACTGCAAAGCAATAAAAGTTCATTTTTAATCATAAATTTTGCTATAAGCTTTCATATCATCTTTTAGTAGATATTGTAAATGCATCTCCTACTTTACATTGCATACTGCATGGTCAAGTTATAACAGCTATATCAGTTATAACTCTAGAGTTTCTTGATTCACAAACTATGCTTTTTTAGATAGTAAACATGTTCAATATTTATAACTACAAAAATATATTGTATGATTCAATCTATATAATAGTTATTCTGATATATGAGCTCTTTAAAACCCTGAAGCTAACATAAAAAACTCAAAATTCAAAGTGCCTTCATTATCAGAGGCACTAACAATATTAGATTTTTAATTTTGTTTTTCATTTAATGGTAGATCATCTACTTCTATATATCATACTCAGCTCACTAAGTAATTTTCTCTTGTTTACTAAAGCTAGTAAGAAAAATGCTAGAATATATAGACTAACTAAGGAAAAATTTGAAGAAATTATATAGTGAATTATAAACTATAGTTATGAGATCAGTCCTTTTCTCAATTCAAAAGCTTATAAGCTTTTATCAAAAATCATTGGATCAACTAATAAAAAGTTATTTATTAAAACTACATACTTTTACTGATGAATGTATAATACTACAAACAATGGGTAAATGCTCAAAATAAACTTAGAGAGATTTTTGTATGTTGGTTTACTCTTCTATATATATTCATGAATTATTTTTTTTCAGCTCTGACATGGTATTGTTCTTTTACATGCAATATAATCTTTGGACACTAGGAGCCCCAACCTGACACCCAGTGAAGTTTAAAGGTACAAAGACTGATTTTCTTCTTTGTTAGTCTTTACTTTATAAAATAGGGTAGCCATTTAAAACTTTTGTAAATGTTAAATAAATTCTATACTTCTTAACATAAGATTTTTTTGAAATGCTTAACCCTAAAGATGATAACACTGCAACAGCTAAAGAAATAAAAATGGTCAAAAAATAAGAAAGATAAGATAAACTCATAGTCAACTCATCACTAATCCCATCTTAGTATGTAGTTCGTAATTTACATTACTATGTGTCATTGGTGCAACTTTAGCGTTTGTAGCACCAAACAATCAAAATTAGGATATGCATATGTAATGCTTTTGCAACAGAAAACCTGATGGAAGTCTTCTTTTTGAAGGTAGATAATACTGGTATGATTAGCTCAAGCCCAGTAGAGACAAATACATCTTTTCTTAACCCAAGGCTATTTACTAGAGTTCTACTATTCACCAAAACATAAAAAGAGAACTTAGCATAAACAAGAGATTTCATGTATTAGATAACTTCATTAGTATCAAAATATTGCTCTTTTATACCTAGAAGTATATAAATTAAAATAAAAAAGATAGGGATAAAATAAATTTAATTACCAGGTACTTAAAGGCAAAGGTAGGAATTGGAACAAGCTAATATTGTTTTGTTCAACCTAATGTTTTATTCTTTTGTGGATGGTTACTTTTTGGTTTGGACTGGTGCTCTCAATATTCATGATGCATTTAGAGTGTTTCAAAGATCTGTTTTCTATATTCTTAAGGCCCACATATTGGGTCCAAAGAGGCAAACTTAATAGCCTTACAATTATATTGTGAATGTACTCTGTTTCATCTTATAAAGATAAGTAGCTCCAATTCTAGATTCATTAGTCCTGTATGAGTGATTCACAAAAAAGTACAATGTTATTTGCTGAAGTTAAATTTATTGTTATTTAAAGGTTACTGTAGGTTTTTTACAATTATATCTGTTGTTGTCTTTATGTAATCTGTCATCATTTTTAAATTTTATGTAATTAGATTGGTTAACTATCAGATCACTTGTATTGTTTTCCTTATCATTTTTTACGTTAAACTTTGTACATTAGACTTATCATCAATCTCAGGGTCCTCACAAGGCCTTCATAAATGCTATCCTCAATTTCTTCTTTAGGATAGGGTTCACTATTGTTAATTGTGAATTAATCCACGGCACACCCTCATATGATGAGATCTAGGGAATAAATAAAGGTCTCTTGCATGTACACAGTTGTAAACAACCTTGGTGACTTAACCTCTGATGAATACTTGGTGCCTCTTCATTCCATGACTATGGCTTGTCCTAAAAACACCTGAAGCTTGTCCAATTGGTTTCTGCATTTATGGTAGTGTAATACTTGATTGTCTTCCTTAAAATTTAGTTAGTCAAGTTCTTTCTTGGCTATTTTTAGCCCTCTATGGTTTGTTTCCCAAAGCTGGTCTCATACCTCATTTGTGTCATGGCTAGATCATCTATTAGTATTTGGTGATAGCTTCATGAAGACAAATTTTTTGGAATAGGCATCAATGGTTGGGCTAATAATGAAGATGGGGCAGCTTCTCACCCATACAATGCTTTTTGTAAGGAGAGTGTCTATAATTCTCCTGTTCCCAGCGTGGAAGTGCTCAGTGCACAGGGTCCTCACTAGGGAACTAGCCGTTAGTACAAAAGTGACTAGAGCCCAGCAGAGGGTGATGGAGCAATAATAACTTATGTATAGAATTGCAATCTCAGTAACCAAAACCCAACCAAAAGTGACTTGGTGCACAGGGTAAGAAGGGGTAGGCGCACCAGGTTGGAGGGAACCTGGGTGACCCAACAGTGCATGAGGGGATAATTTAATCATATTTAAAATGGAATGCTTTATGTAGCGCGAGACCTCCTTGAAGAGGTCTGCGCACAGAATTATTTGAGGTAACATAAACAAAAATGGGAAAATGGGGAAATTTTATTGTAAGAAGTTGACCAACAAGGATGTTGGTCACAGAAAACATATTTAAACTTTGTCAGGGTAATTTGGGGTCTGCTGAAGCAGTCCCAAGCACTGACTAGCCAATAGGCAAACACTACCATCCAAATTGTTAGAATACACTAAAACTGACTTCACTCATGTAATCGATTGAAGTTGGATCTGACCCAAATGCGTAATTTTGTAAATGGAATAGGTTTTGAAACCCCGTTCCTCAACTAACCAAATTGAACCATCTGCATTAATTGAATAAACCGTCCATTTTAACGCCTGGACCGATGCAAGGGGCTGGGCATTAGGCACCTCACTAGTACCAACCTAGGCATATTTGGCTTTTACCTGGCGCTGGTCTACTGTGTGCCTGAGGTCAGGGAGGGCCTGAAGCTTCACCTTCTGGGCCTCCTGTCGCCCAGCCTTATCCTTGGGGTTGGTCCCCACTATCATGTCATTTAGACATGACATTACCCTCTCCTCCTGACAGGGCTCAACCCCCTCTAGGGGCTTGCGCTAGGGAAAAGCTTTTGTGGGCTGGGGCCAACTTCATTGTGGCAACAGTCAGTTTGGGTTGAGATCCAGCGGCCTGGGGGAAACGCTTATGGAAAGCTTCAATCAGATCTTGGGCATGCACACAGTCACATGCTGGGACCCAACTGTTCTCTGCAGCATCAAACTCCTTCCAAGATACTAGGTACTCAAGTCTTCTCACAACACAACGGGAGGCTACTATCTCTTCCACCTCCCACTCTGGTGCCCCATCCATGAGATAGGCCTCAGGAGTCTCTGGTAGGGGGCCCTCAAACAATGTCAATTTGCTCTCATGAAAGATAGAGAAGATAGAAACAAAGAAAGAAAAATTAACTGGTATGAGGCATGGCCCACCTTTCTAACAACGTGGTAAGGGCCAATCCTCTTTGGTCCCAGATTCTTGCATAGCTGCTTGATAGGGATGTTACAAGCATCAAGCATCACGAGATCCCCTTCCTTGTACATGGGACCCACTCAGCACTTACCATCGGCATTCTCCTTATACACTTGAATTGCCGCCTCCAAACTTGTGGAAACCCCTTGGTGGACCTTCTTGATAGTCTTGGCAAAGTCCACCACCGCTACAACTTTAGATCCACAACTGGGCTCCATGTTAAAGGCGGGGTCAAAACCATGGTTGGCGAAAAAAGGGGAACAACCAATCAAAGAATGCAAATTGTTGTTGTAACTAAATTGGGCCATAGGAAGATGAGAAACCCAATATGAATAATTTACGGCGGTGTAACACCGCAGGAACTGCTCTAAGCACTAGTTCACTCGTTCAGTCTGCCTATCTGATTGAGGGTAATAGGCAGTCAAATGTCAGGGGCGAATCTGAAGAGACTTACACAACTCTTCCCAAAAGACACAGGTAAATTGGGGTCCCCAGTCATTGATAATCTCTTGGGGAACCCCATGGAGCGCAAACACATGAGTGACGAAGAGCCTGCCATATCAGCTGTGGTTATTGTAGTTCTGCAAGGAATGAAGTGGGCAAACTTCATAAAACGGTCCACCACCATGATGGCATCATAGCCATCAGAGACAGGTAGTTCCACAATGTTTTTTACTGATAGGGAAGTCCAGGGCCCTTCAGCTTTTCTGGACTGGTACTAACAATCCCGCTAAAGGTTGACGATTTGGTTTCATTTGGTTGCAGATCAAGCACTCTTTATAATACCGTCCCACCTGATCAGGCAAGCCCTTATAATTGTAGGTGCGTCATATTAACTTCAAGGTCTTTGCTTTACCAGGATGACCAACGGTGAGTCCATCATGATGGTCTCAGATGATTTCCAGGCGCAGTGGTCCAGCAGGAACCCATAGGCGCCCCTTAAACCACACCATCTCATCCTTCACGTGATAGCCCCTAGATAGATCCTTTTGATTCAAAACGCTCTTTGCAAGTATTATAGTATATTCAGCTGATAGCGGCTAAGAAAAGGACCACCTTTCTAAACATACTATATTTCTCCAAATTTTCCAGAGGTGCAAGAGCTGGCCCCTGGGCCAGGGGAAAGGGAAGTTGGGACACAATTTTATTTGGCAGAATCATCAACTGTGAGTTATGAACTTCTACCTCCTTGGTATCAGGTGCTAATGCAGGGTTGCGGCTTAAATCATCTGCCAAACCATTATCCTTGCCCTTGGTGAACTCATAAGAAAAGGCAAATTGGGAAAGGGTCTCATGCCAATGGGTCTGCTGTGGGGTTAGGACATGAGGGGCGCGGTAGTACAGCAAGGCACAGTGATCTGTACATACCTGGAAAGGTTGGGAGGAGCCATGCAAATGGTGATGCCAATAAGTCAGCGCCTCCACCACTGCTAGAAACTCTTTGTCATAAACGGCGTAATTTAACTCAGGCAGAGACATTTTCCTGGAAAAATATCTCACCAGATGCTCTATCCCATCTTAGCTACTTGTAACAAGGCAGCCGCTATGGTGAAGTTGGAGGCATCAGTAGACACAATGAACTCTTTGGAAGGGTTGACATGGCGAAGGACAGACGTGGACAACAGGGTGCACTTCACTGCTTGGGAAGCATCCTCCAAAACGGGGGACCACTGAAGCATCTTTGCATCGCTAGCCTTATATAAGGGTGCTTCCACCTCGGAAAGATTGGGCATGAACTTCTTGAGGAACGTACACATCCCCAAAAAGCTCCTCAAACTCTTGATTGAGGTGGGAGTAGGCTACTCACAAATAGCCTTCACCTTGTTTGGAGTTATCATGTGTCCTTGGTCAAATACAACGTTACCCAGAAAAGTGACCTAGGACTTGAAAAACTCACACTTGCTTATCTTCAGCGTAAGGCTAGCTGCCTTTAATCTCTCCACCACTTGCCTAAGATGTACTTCATGGGACTCATGATCAGGGGAAAACATCAGGATATCACCCATGTAGGCAACCGCGCATACCCCTAACAAGTCCCCAACGCTGCATCAATGCGGCGTTGAAAGATAGCAGGGGTATTCTTAAGCCCAAAGGGCATGACCCAAAACTGGAAAATCCCTTTTTTTGGTATGGAATGCGGTTGACCACTCTTGTCCCTTTTTAATATGAATCTGATTGAACGCATTGAGGCAATCCAGCTTAAAGAAAACCTTAGCCTTCTCCACATAGCGAGCAATCTGAGAATCCAAAGGGATGGGATGTAGATCTGGTTTAGTGACATTGTTAAGGTTTTAATAGTCTATGCACGGGCATAGAGTACCATCAGCCTTCTCAACAAAGAGAAGTGGGGAGCATACAGGGGAGGAACGCTGAAAAATTGCACCTTTGGCTAACTGTTCCTTCACACACATCCAACGCCTCTTCCTCCCAAACTGTCAATGGGTAAATGGGTGAAAATATACGCACCAGATCCACAGTGAGCTTGAAGTCACAATCAAACCCAGAGTGCTCAGAGATTGCATTAGCGGATGCTGCATCAAAGGAAGATTCCAAACCCTCCAAACAAGAAGGTACAGGAACTTCCACTGAGGGCTTTAGAAAAGGGACAAGGCTAAAAGAGTGAAAATGGGGCCAGTTGGGCAATTCACCCTGGGCGTTATCATCCAACAAAGGAACAACTAATGCGCGACCATTCAACAATGTAAGGGATAGGGTATTCTCCTTCAGGTTGGTTCTAACGTCAAACTTCCGCCACCACTCCATACCCAAAATGATAGGGTACAGGAGGTTTTTGACAGCTTTGAAGTTATCAGAAAAGTGGTACTTGCCAACCTGATAGCCCACTGTCCCAATGATCTTCAGAGTGGGAATACCTTGGGACGCCCCTTCCTTAACCATACCACCTGGCAAGTAACTCAGTCCAAGGTAGTCAGCTATGCTCTGATCCATAAAGTTTTCAGAGGCACCAGTATCCACCAAAATAGTGGCTCTGAGTTTCCCTAAAGGGGAGGAAAGAGTAGCAGTCAGTAGAAAATACCCATAATGGTCTTTATTTAAAGCTGAAACCCCCAGTAAATTACCACCAAACTCTTCATCTGGTATTAACATGTCACCCTGGTATAATTTTGAATTAAATAATGGAGAGGGATACTTGGCCACTCTTACTACTGAGGCCACATATCCCACCATATTTTTAACAGGGGCATAAACATTTTCATATCTAAAACAAAGTTCTTTCTCCACTTCCTGAGTGCCACGGATCATGATAGGGGTCAAACGAGGGTTCTCAGGGGTTATTTGATATACTGGAATAGGGTTCTCATCCAGGCCATAAAAGCTAATAAACGGCTCAAAGGTTTGTATAAGATTTTCCTCATAAAACGCGTTTTTAGATGCAAATGACCCTATTCCCCAACTGCAACAGAATGTCCAACAGTTATCCAAGGCCAACACCACCAGGCCCATCTGCGCCAATTCTGCCAGCATTGTCTAAGCGCTGTCAAAGTAAAACTCGTTTATTTAATTTAAATTTGGTAATTTTGGCGGAAAGTTGGGGAATCATGACTTTTGGACCAAGAAGCATCTGTATCTACCGGGTACAAGCATGAAGGATGGGTAC